>NQII01001921.1:400761-415611 GCA_002778355.1 Clitarchus hookeri | reverse complement strand
CTCCCTCACCCTCTCCTCATTCTCCCTCCCCTGCCCCCTTGACTAAAAAATTCTAAAAGTCAAGGATCATGTAATGTCATTACCCCCTCAACCTGCCATCCAGTCATAAAAATTGATCATACCACATTTCCTCATACCAATATTTAATTTTGTTTTTGTGTATTATGCATACCATATATATTTTCATTATCTTATAACCATTATATTATTGGTTTAGTACCCTCAATCACGATTACTTCAGGAATTATTCCGAATAGGATATTTTGTTTATAAAAATTTGTAGTAAATTTATGGTTGTTTGCTTTTTAAGTACATTTAAAGGTAAGCGATGTATCATAGGGCTTGCATTTTTTTCAGTTGAGTCTGTATCGTAAATCATAGTAAGCCCACATTTTCGCAAGTCAGTTTGTAAGCAAGCAAATATTTATAGACACATGCAATTATAATTTGTGATTTCTTAGGACCAGGCTCGTGAAATTCAGTTTGCAAGCATCATATATAGTTCCAGGAAAGTATGCATATATAAGCCCTACGACCATTTATAGACATAGTGATTAGCTAAATTAAAAATAATATTTGCAGATAGTGCTTTTTTTAAATCAAAATCAGTTTATAACAGGGGAAGAAAAAATTTAGGGTTAAAATATTAAATTAACTGTGATTTTTTCAAATTGATTAAAATTTATAACTAAAAAATTATTCATGTTTGTCTGCGTTAAGTCTGCATCTGTATAAACATCACCTTTTGTTCTAATTTGTTAAATATGAAACCAACTATTCGGGCACTTGTGAACTTTATGCCGCTGTGCAGTATGCGTGAAGGCAAAGTCCTTGCAGCAGAAGTGACACCAATATGCCACTGAAATTTCTGTAGATGATACACTAGCGGTTCCAGATGGTTCGGCTGTCATCACATCAGAAGGAGCAGGAACCATGAATGAAGATATCTTTGTGGAATGAGATATTGCTCCTGGTGATGAAGTGCTAGGTTTGTCGTTCATACTGGTCACAGCAAATTTTCGTAGAGGAGCCATATGATCGAAATCACCATCCATCACTCCGCCAATGGAGGTCACAAGAACTCTTTGTTGCAGATCCGGCACCAAGGCATTCATGAGGTCTGCAGTTTAATTTTGCATCACCTTACATGTTTACAGTAAGTATCGTTGCGGTAGAAAAGCGACCCGCACCATAAGCACAGATATTTAATTTGGTTGGAATTGTTCATACAGCCAAGAAATTAATGGTGCATTGATGTGATAATACCTTGTCGCAATAGCTGCAGGGATAAGTTTTCTCTGGTGGTGGCGATACAGGCGACGTCTCAAACTCTACCGCAGACAGGTCAGCCAAAGAACTGGATGGTACAGCTGAAGAAACAGATGTTGCAATAATAAATGGTGCTGTCAGTTCATCCAAAGTTGCAGTCAACCCCATTAAAGACATCTCAACCAAAGAAGTCAATGGCGCTGTCAACATCATGCCTGAGGATGGCAATGGTGGTGCTGTTGCTGCACGTGTCCCGTCTGAAGAACTCGATGGTGCATCTGCTGCACCTACGACCGACGTCTCCATAATATTTATGCTAGGTACCGCCACCTGCTGCGACAATCTGCCACTCACCAAGACCTCTATCAAAATAAGCTCCATAAAATGAACCCAGCTGCCTATATATCTGTCCATGACATCATGGAAATATTGCGGTGCATCATGGGAGGCGAAGGCACATTCACTGTTGCACCTGGTGATGAGTTGACAAGTGCAGCATTCATTCTCGTCGTAGGCATTGACAATGTGGAGAGGTATAGGTACAAAACGATGCTACTGTTGTCACTCGCACCGACGACGGAGGTTGCAGCAAAACCCAAATATAAATTTCTTCCCAGAACTGTGGGCACCTTAAAGGCATAACTATCACCTTTCCGTAGGCTTCTCACATGCCTAGGGCCCTTTGTGTATATACACTTTGTGAAAACTGAACGTAAATTGTGATACCATGTACCGTGGATAATTTTTAATGGGCGTAATCAACATCAATGATGGGTGGACCGATCCCATTTGTTCTCAGTTGCAGATGATCCACCAAATTGAGCGTCCAGCTAGAACCCTTCAATATCATTTCTTCTTCCTCATGGCATACCTTCTTTATGCTCTTTTCAACACCGGCTTCAATGTCATCCGCATTACACTCAGGTAAGTTCAAGGTCTTGATTGCTTTCTTTTTGTATATATCTGGTTTACTATAGCTACACTCCAAACATATATTATATTTCACGGCTCAGTATTTCCCCACCTCCTCTGTAAGTTGGTTTATTAAATTTTGTTTCAAAAAGGTCAGAAATGAACAAACATTTTTCATTGAAGTTATCAGATTTGGAGCAACATACATTTTCAAAAGACCCCTGAATGCTGATTCCTTCAGGAAAATTCCATTTACATTCAACTTACTTTCTTAGGTTGCGATGCAATGTCCGGTGAATTGCTAGGTGTAGCTTCTGATTTGCGGGTTGAAGTTGCATTGGTACCAGCCTTTGCTGTGAACTGCAAATAGGAAGGATGAACCGCTAGGCCTGCAACATACGATGGTGCACCCTATTCTCACTGTTTCAGATAACTCTTTTAAACGCTCGGTGCGAGTTAACTGTTTACAGCACTTTTCACATAGATATGGCATGCGTATGGAACTCCTTACACATGCGTTCTTTTCATTCCTTCGTGCTTCATTAGCATTTGTGAAAGTCTGAAAGTCTTGTTGTAGTAGCTGCATGGAAGGAATCAACGATCTGCCCACGGCATTCACAGCTGAAGTTTTCTGCTTCAATGATTCTCCAGTGTGTGTAGCACCAGTTATAATCCCAATACATCTCTGATGCAATGTCGGCAGATAACGCTTAGTAGGCAGTGAAGGTACACCAGTACAGGTTTCGAGATACCTTTTCAGGTTGCCAATTCATCTACCAAACTGCGATTTGTATTTTTCTATGCAAAAGTAACATGCTCCACATTCTGAATACAGTTGACCCCATGTCGCCAAGTATTGCTGCTTTCAGAAAATTCTTCTCACTGTAAGGAGACAATGTTTTGGAATATGCTCCATCTTGGGTCGAGACAATGCTCCCCTCTTTGCAGTCTGTACATTATCCGATCCATCCAACCCCGATGTAGCTCTACATACAAGCCATCAAAATGTATCCCTTCATTCAAGAAAGTAATCTGAAAAGGAAACAGTAAAAAAAAAAGCAAGCAATATTATATAAAGTGAGACAATAGCACACAAGATTTAAAAAAGAATGGGAACAATGAATATACATCAATCTCAAGAAGCAACATTAAAAATACAGATATAAAAGTCACACGTTTAAACAAAGAAAGTGTTGGGGGAAGACCTGCTGGTGCACCATCGACATGAAATTACACAAGATTGTGAAAAAAACCCTCCAAAAATTCCATCCATGAGAAGTTCAGCATTAAATAAATAACAATGAAATATACATATTAAATATTAGCACCCTAAGTGAGTAAAAAAAGAATCAGGAAATAAACTGGTAGGAAAAAAATTTATACTATTTAATAAATATACGAAGCAGAGACAGTAACATTGACCCATCCTAATCCTGATTCATACCCTCTTTGGGAAGAAAATCATGATATGTAAAAATAAAATCATACTGGAAATTTATATTTAAAAAAAATACCTGCACTGCTACATACAGAGACAAATCATCATGCCTATCACAATTCACATCACGACTTCCCCAAATTGTTTTAAGCAGCCCGAGTAGTGCTTTCACATTCCACTCATTTACATACCAGACCGTTATCAGTGAGAATTAAGCTTATTGAATAGCTACATTACATATTCAAGGCTTTACATGCACCATCATTTTTATATTGTTTGCATCTGAAATTCATGCAGTACCCTAATATAATGTGACAAACTATGTATGAGACAAACTGGTGGAAGAAAGGAACCGGTAATTTCTGTTAAGCAGGTATGAACCTCCTTTCGGAAAAATATTGCACATGCCTGAAAATAATACACCACTATTAAAATGGATTAAGGCAGCAGCATGGAAGAGAATACAAGTCCCCTACCCTTTAATATTGAATGCACATTTTTGAGTCAACATGACCGATGATTCTCCCGTTGTTTGTTTCCGATTGTCTGCGATATTTCCAAGCGAATAAAGCTAAAAGGTAAGTTTCGTGCTCACAGTTTAATGGGGTACAGTTCATACCCTCAATTTGTCGGAAACACATTTTTCACCCCTCGGCCATTCATTGGATCATGGCATTACGTACATCTCTATCAGTAAAAAAAAAATCATTGATGCAGGTATCCAATTTGAGCTCGCATATTCCTTCCATGATATTACATGCACGAGCGGAAAAATAACTGTGTGTATTAACCAATTGTGTTCTGTTTCCCACCTTCAAACGCAAATCATCATGTCTACGACACTGGTATGTGTACAGAGGTCAGACTCGCGAATCCCCAGTGCCTGGTATGTACGCAAGAGACAGAAAATATGTAAAATAGGCTGCAAAACCTATTGTGATGGCCACGAGACTCCATCCCACAAAAGTGTGTAATGCTTACTGCAAAAAAAAAAATTCAAGCACCTGAAACCGCGAATGAAAATAAAATTTGCCATTCAGCACCAATAGAAAAATGTCTCACCAAGCATGCTGGAACATTGAATAAATTCACAGCTTGATGCACACATGGGGTCTTCAATCAATTGTGATATTCTGAGTACCTGACAGAAAATAATTTCAGCTCATATATCACAGATCCCCGATTCCTCAAAGATGAACAAACGTCGGTAATTCTTTGGACAAGAACATTTCCATTTCCATAGCCTTATGCACTGTAAATTTATTGAATAGCTGCCCCACTCCACCAATTACCTGTCATGGCTCAACCAATCAATCGCTTTTGTGCTTCACCCTCCGCTATCTACAAATCCCCCCCATCACCTCATCCCCTACCATCACCTCCCTTCATTGACAGTGCCCCCTGCAGTGCACTGGTAACTCATGCTTTCATCATCTACCACCAGAGCTCACTCATGTCGCCCACTTCCCAGCCCCTCCTCCCACCCCTTCCCTGCTACATCATCCTCTTCCCCTTCCATTGCACACATATACCAGCATATAGAAGGCAACGGGACCACCCAGTCTTCCGCCTGTTGCTGCCGTCATCGTCATCTGCTCGCCTTGGAGTATACAGTTTATTTTTAGTATGGAGTTTTAGAAGATGTTTGCGTGATGTCCCAGTGGACAGAAAATAATTTAGGCGATTGTTGCATACAGGAGGCTATGCTCGCTCGCGGCCCTCAATACAGAAAAAGAACTGGTCTTTCAACCGAAAGAGTTCCTGCTGACTTACACACACCATGAAGTTTGGTACATCTACAAGACACTTCCAGCCTACCTGCAGCAAAATGAAGATATTCGCTACTGTCTAATGTGCATGTGCAGGGAGTGCTTCGAGGGTTGCACCATGTCTGTTCCAGACACTCCTCATTCCCGCGCTTGGTGCAAGGCGCAACGTTATGCAGCAACAGCCGCCTCCATCACGACCACCACCTTAGTTGAAAATTTGTCACCGATCTTCACCTCCACTGTCCACAGCACTGCCTCCATCATCAAAGAGTCCGCAGAGAGAAAAACATGAACGACTATGTAGAACAGACCACCACCGACCTCATGCAGTTAATTACATAATGTCTCCTACCCAGCATCAGCTCTAACTGGCACCCACTCACCTCTGCGACATGCAATGATTGGCTTCCGGCACATGAGGGCTCCACGCAGACCACTATCGGCATTAGCAGCAGTTGGTTGATGCTCACGAAAGCTACTTCCATCGCACCACCTCCACGATCTTCAATGCTTGAGGTGATGTACACCAGCTCCTTCTAGTGAGGTGTGGTTAAGTTTTATCCCAAAGCCATCCCAGGGTTCTGTCGTATGGAGTACTGGCTGGGTGACCCATGGTACGAGAATGCAGTGAAAAGCATAGAAGCCTGTGATGGTGTGAATCATGCCCACCTCTACTAGACCTTGGTGCCTGCGCACAACCTGAGTATCATAAACACTGAAGGCAAGTCAAAAGTTTATTTTATGGACAGAATCCAGTGCGACGGTCAAACCTGTGTAGTGTACATGAGGCTGGTCATAACCCTACCATGCAGCACCGACAAATTGTTGGAGTTGAATGAGGGTGAAACCATCGTCGTTAAAGAAGGCTGCCAGCACAGGGACTATGAGATACGATGAGGGAGCTGGGAAAAAAATTTTCCGCTTCAGCGAAGAATGCGATGGCAAGACGCATAGACTCCTACCGGACAAAGAAGCAGACATGGTTCCGTACGTCGAGTGGACCACGACTTGTCGCAGCCTGCGGTGCAAGGTAAAGACAAGCTTGCTGGATTAGGATCGGGAAGAACAGTAGATGTGGAAAAAAATATTGACAGCGTGAGAGCGAGATGGTGTGTAGTGCTAAAAAAAAAAAAATTGTGACAAGGGCGGAAAATTATTTATTGCATGTGCAAAGTGTATGCATGTGGGTGACACAAAGTGTTCATAAACACATTTGTATGTACATGTTTGAGGAAAAGCAATTGGGAGGCATGAGAAAAATGATAACCAAAAAATATGTATAAATATTGCAGACCATACGTAATAACTATGTTTAGTTATCTTGAGATGTATATGGGAAAACAAAATTCTGTTGTGTTCTATGTTGTAAAAAATGTAGCAGAAAAGACACTCGATAATGTTTAAAGTATTGATTGTAAACGAAAAATATGTGTTTACAATTCATAATGATATATGTAAAAATCTTGATGCAAATTAATGGCCATGAAAAAATTTATCATTTCTATAAAATAATTTATGCAAACCCATGTCACAAAATATTTAAAGTGATAATTTAAATATCTCAAGGCATATATTAAAGGAATGGTAATTGTGAAAAGAAAGAGCTCAGGTACGAAAAACATTCTTGCCAAAATGGTTACTTACAGGTCTGCATCTGCACGGCGTCAGGTAACTGGAGTCTGCACATGTGCATGCATACATGCTTCCAATTAGTTTTCTCACATCCACAACTGCATGTTGCACATGCGTGATGTCTGCACATGTGCTTGTGTGGGAAGAGCAGTGTTAACATTTTCACAGGTCTGAACCTGTACGGCATCAGGTAACGGGAGTCTGCACACGTGCATGTATATGTGCTTCCACGCCATTTTCTCATGCCTGCACCTGTGCGGTGTTGGGTAACCATTAATTCTGCATGTGTAGGAAGAGCAGTGATAGCACTTGCCAGATACATTCCTCATGCACATTGTCACCAAAAATTCAAGTTTAATACGAAGCAGTTCACAACCATAGGCTTTTACTCTCTGGCATTACAAAGGTCCCCGCCCCTGAATAGGTCACCACAAAACACCTAAGCGAGTGATGTCATTTCCATGCAGTCTGTTATGATGGTGTATGCGATTGCTAAAATAAAATGCAGCCCGTCTTCGATGTTGGCAGGAATAACTGTTGTTGGGTGCATGTTCCAGGCTCACAAAAGACCACGAGCAGATGATTTGGTTCGTACGGCCAGGGGGAAAATGTGAGAATCTACCATGCTACATGATGGTACCATCATCACTTTAAATGAACATATGTAGGTAGCCAATATGCCAGTGGCAGAATTCGTCGATTGATGGACCGGACATGGTATCTTTTTAAATATTGCCAAGACGAAATGCATGCATATTCGTCTGTTGTCCGGCAGCCAAACAAAGGTGGGTAGATCCTTCAGCTACTATGTTCACACCGAGTGAATGAGAGGTCAGGCAGCAATCGTATATCAGAACTCGAACTTGGACTTCAAGGAAACCTTGAAATCGATGGATTGTTTTTGTATTCGCTCCTCTGTAAGGTGGCCTGCTCCTTGGCCGATTCGACTGCAAGCAAGAGCAGCTAGATAGCAAAAATGGAATATGGTGGCAGTTGAGGTAGGACAGTCACTCCCAGAAATTAAACCAGCAGAAATTCAAGTGGTATGTTACTCCAGCATCAGCTCAGCCTTCTACTTACTCAGCCAGCCACTCTATGACCAATATCACTGATTGGTGCCACCTGCCCTCCTGTTAATAGAGATGTCTGCCTCATTTTTGTGAATGTGGGAATATACTATATTGGACCGCCATACATCAAGGCACAAGCATGTCATAATGGGGAATACTGCACCTTCAAGTCTTGCCCTAGCTGTAATAATGCAACCCAGTTCTAATTATAAACATGTCCTTTAATCCTTACATTTTTTATTGATTTTAATGTGTCAATTGACAATAAATATTTACTATTATTTTTGTTGTGCCAATTTGATATTGCTGCATAAAATTTCTATTTATAATTACTAATATGAATTTTAACTCTGACGTTAAGAACAGTTATAAGATACAATTATGACAAGACAAATATAAATGCGACAAAAAATTATATTTCTAAAAGCCCAGACTTTCATTGTCACTGCAGTCACTTTATTTTTCATACCCCTACAATTGTTTGCTGTGAATATATACGTGGCATTATTGCCAATATGATTGCTCCTGAAACTAACTGGGTGCTTAACTGATGTTCATGAATTCAACTCATGCAATGAGAATTTTTATAATATCATTTGAATGACCACTTTCAAACTAGCAGTATCAAAGTATGCATGGTCACTGCTATTACATTGTGGTAATTGACTTTGGCTCATGGTAATGTATGTATTTTAATTACAAACAATAATAGCTATAATGATGGAAGCCTACTTTTTGAGTGCCTGATCATTGATGTCTTGGAGAACTATATTTTATCTGTGCTTTGTTCTTTTTGTGTGTGCTGTTTGAATTTATTATAATAACATTATCTCAGAGTACCATTAAGTTACTGTTCCATTAATTGACGCTGTTAGGTCCTAAGTGTATTTTCCCTGGTATATAATGCACATTCTGGTGTTGCAAATAATACAATGAACTTATATATAGCATGGATCACATCATACAAACAAATTATGTATTTGACATTAAAGGATGTTAAGTACTCTGATTTTGGCATAAATCTACATCACTATAATTCTACATTTATAGCTAGTTTGATAGGGTAGGAAACATTCAATTTCTGCTTGAAAATGCAATTAAAGCATTACGTACCACAGGTTTTGAATCGTCGTGAACCGGCTGTTTAGGGGCCCGTACAGGACGCTTCCTCTTGGGACCTGGAAGAACACCAATTAACTGTTATAACTACTCTGCAGGTACATGTATTTGTAGGTTTTATACATCACTAATATGCTCAGTTGCCAACTTCTTATTTCTAGTGGGATTGGGGCACGTCTAATTTTTTTTACCATACCTAAATTCATGTTAATCATCTCTCTCTCTCTCTCTNTCTCTCTCTCTCTCTCTCTCTCTCTCTCTCTCTCTCTCTCTCTCTCTCTCTCTCTATATATATATATATATATATCTCTCTCTCTTTCTCTCTATCTCTCTTTATCTCTCTGTCTCTCTCCGTCTCTTTTGCTGTGAACAACTTACTTTTAAAAATGTTAATAAAATAATTTATACTGAAAAATTCCAATTTTTTGTTACATATATACCTATAAGCAAAATAGAAATTATTTTTAATATATGAGTCAAGAAATTTACTATAACTTACATTACAAACTGAAATAGTGACCAACCACTATCAATGCGTTGGGGCAACACCCCTCGTGGCTGAAAAGTGGAGGATTGACCAACCCCTTTGCCTCCCCATATTTTACACCTATGCTAATGTGTAAAGGAATACGTTTGTAATACATGCCTAAAAATTTTTTTATTATTTGTAGTAGTGCCATCAGAGTTCAAGATCTTATCAGCAATTGTTTATTCAGTTCCATTTTCTTTAATAACTTCCTCATTCATAAATAAATATGAAGGAATCAATTGATAAGAGTGTGTGATTGATACATTTCTTTATGGGAGGGAAACATGTGATACACAGGGCAGTGGATATCTAGAGTTGCACATATCTGTAAAATATATAAATAAAATAAGGAAAAACAGAAATTTTTATGTGTAGGACTTTAAATATGCAAAAATAACATGTTAAATACAGCCAGAAAATGGTGAGTCCTGAGTGAGAGCCTTGAACAAGGAGAGGCAGAGCCCTCCTTCTCCCTTTTGAATATATTCTTATGAGCTGATTTTAAGTTATTAAGACTTGGATTAATATTGATTTACAATGATGATTATAATTGGTGATTACTTGTTTGAGTGATTAAAAGATTTATAGTTTTAATTATGATTATATGTATTACAGTTTTAATTATTAGAATTGTTTTTGTTAAAAGTATTATTATAAGTAATGAATTATGTAAATAGCATGGGAAACATGAATGTATTTTTTTATTATCTTTGTAAGCAATTTGAGTTATTTTGTGGTTATCTAGTGTTAGTTGTTATGTTTACTTTTACTTCTATGTAACTAATTAACTATGCAGTACATGTAATGGGATGCAGCACGAGTGAAGCCTGTCTGCTGAGAGCAGATAGTGAGTGTAGAGGCAGAGTGAAGCTCTTTCCTCCATGGGAGCTGAGAGGGAATTGACACCAATATGGATTTGAAACTAGTTTAGTTAAAGTGGTCAAACCTTGACCCGGGCCATGTGAAAAATTGGCCAGCCCAAGAGGGATTCTAAAAAGTTATTGCTTTATGTATTTAACATGATTTTTTAATTTAATTGTGGCATTTGAGGCCATTTTAAACCTTTGGACATGTCAGACTAGTAATCTCCCATGCATTTAATGACGGGGTTTATGTTTGAAACTATATTTCGGTAGAATTTATTGTCTATTTTAATAAGTTTATCAGTGGTGGGATTTTAAGTATTTTGTGAAGTTATGCATTTTGGGTGCAAGGAGGTGATTTAGCTATGATTCTGAAATATCTGTTTTGTATTACTTGGAGTATGTTTAATAAGAAGTGACTTAGTGTGCTCCAGACTTTGTTTCCATATATTAAAGCTGATTTTACTGAGGAGTAGTTGTAAAGGAGAAGTTTAAGATGGCGGGGAAGTTTATTGCTTTTTAAGAGTGGATATAATTGCAGTAGTTTTAGCATTGCTTTATGTCTAGCATCTTTAATGTGTGGTGTCTGGCTCAGTTTGGGGTTTATGGTTAGGCCTAAGTATTTAGCATCATCAGAGTGTGGGATCGGAGTGTTATTTATTGTTAATTCTTTTGGGTTAGTTTTTATTTTCCAGCGGTGAAATGATGTTTATAGAACATTAAGTTGTTATTGTTTCTGGATAATTGCATGTGGTAATTTAGGATAGTGTGAAAATAAAATAGTGTCATCTGCACTGAGGCAAAAGTGATGGAACATATGCAGTATAGATGTTATATAAAAAGGGTGAGATGGTGGAGCCTTGAGGGACGCCAGCCGTGGCTGTGCGTGATGTGGAATCTCCTGTGTCGATATATATAAAGATTTTTCTGCCTGTGAAATAATGTGCTAACAGGTGGACATAGCATATTGGGAAGCGGAAGTTGATGAGCTTCTGTATAAGGCCGGGAATCCAGACCTTGTGAAAAATCTTGGCAATGTCCAGAAATAATGTTGCTGTATATTGTCAGTTTTTGATGGCTGTTGTGGTATCTGTGGAAAATTTAAGCCATGTTTGGTGGAGTGTTTAGCTCTGAAACTGAACTGAGAATCTTGTATTAAATTATTTAATTCTGTGTGAACTTGCAATTTATGCAGTAGGAGTTTTCAAATAGTTTTCTGAGATAGCAGAGAAGTGAGATAGGGCATCTATTTTTGGGAGGAGCAAGGTTTTTGCCTGGTTTCAGTATTGTGATTATTTTTGCAATTCTCCATGAACTTGGGAAATAATAAAGTATTAACTTAGCATTAAAGAGGTATAATATTGCGGTAATTGCATTTATGGGAAGGTTTTTAATTATTTTGTTTGTAATGTTATCATATCCTGCAGCTTTTTCAGTTTTTAATGTTTTGATAAGTAATTTTTTAAGAGTAATTAATTTTGGTAGGTCAGTTACTGGTTGAGCTAGAAAATTATGTACTTATACTGTGGATTATATCTCTAGTAAAGTTGGGATTGCCTACGTCCTGATTGGGGGAAAATTGTTTCTGGAAGCAGTAGCTGTTGTGTTGGCTTTTTCCTCATGATTTTAAAGTAGTATGTGCCTATGGTATTTTGCATTGGCTGGGAATTATTTATTTTATTTACGCCACAGAGTATTTTGGATATTTTCCAGAAGCTGTTTCTGTTATTATTTAATTTTGTCATAAATGTTTACCATTAAGTAATTTTATGTTGATTAAATAATGTTTTTAATTTTCTTTTTTAGTCTGTAGTAATCTTTATACGCCTGCGTTCTGTGTTCTTGATAGTCATGTCAGGCCTACCTTTTTCCTGCTGGTATATCTACATCTAGAAAACTTTGTTTTAAGAATTGTCTGCAATCTATAAAAGTGGTTTTTTTTTAAGCAATGGTTAAGATTGTGGTTTGGATTAATTCCATGGTGTGGGACGTGACATTTATTGTGAGTTCTGCAAATATTCTGTCCAAATTTTTTTTAAAGGTCTCCCAGTTTATTACCAATGTTTGTAGGAGAGTGGCATTAGGGTGACATAAAGTATGCGCTTTTAATTTACAGAGAACGGGGAGGTGGTCTGAATCTAATTCTGGTAAGACTTCCATATTATTATTAGTTATGTATGTTAGTATTATATCTGGATGTCCAGCCTATGAGTTACATTGCCTGGGTAGCAAGTGGGTTCATTCAGTGCTATTATTAAATAATTATATTGCTGCGAATGTGTAGCAGGTGTTTTACCACTGATATTATTATGAAGTGCATTCCATAGGACGTATTTAGCATTTAAGTCTTCTGATAAGAAAAATAGGTACAGTTGTATGGTTATTTTGTCACATTTGGCTGTTAAGAGTTGTTTATGTGGGGAGTTGTATACTGCAGCTAATGTGATAGGGTCAGTTTGTAAGCGGATATTGTGGTGTGATCTAGATTTTCCAGCTGTTGTCTATTATTTATATGAAGTTGTATTCCATTATGTATTAGAATTAAGGTTCCTGCACCTTGCATGTCTCTATCTGTTCTCTAGCTAATGTAGTTTTTAATGGCAAATCTTTTGCCAGGTTTTAGAAAGTTTAGTTTATAAATGTTAACTCCACTCAGTAGGTTTCTAGTACTCGCTTAATTCAGTTAATCTAGTTAATCAAATATTCTGTTCCCATTCCAGTAGAGGAGGGAGAGGGTACTGGGCTCTGCTAGGGAAAATCGATCCATGACAAATCAAGCCTGGAAAGATCGCCAGTGCCTGCAGGATCAGGAGGAATTTCGACCAGGTCGGTAACGGTATTGGCCAGGAGCATGTAGGGTTTGAAGCGAGGAGGTTCACTTCTCTTAGGAACTTCACAAGCTCGCACAGGTTGCTCAAGGTGGATTGAAGACTAGGTTGGTAAGTGAAAGGGGTGGGTAGGGAAAGGAGAGACGGGATAGAGATACCGGGTTTGATGAGGGGTTGGGTCGATTGTGCTGTTTGTGCTTGTGTGAGTCGTGGCTGTGCTGTGTGGGGCTGTGATGTCTGCGAGTATGAGTCGTCGGGTCGGACAATGTTTCTGCTCACCATGCAGGGGAAGTGAGCGGCATCAGGGGGAGGGGATGCACGAATCAGATGGTGTTTCTCATCTTATTTTTCTGTGGTCTGTTGGCACATTTGCACCAAGTGAAGGTACTCAGGACAGAATTTCGAGGTTGCCTCATGTACTCCCTTCCTCCTGCAGTTTACACAGTTGGGATTCTTGTTTTTGTTCTCTCATGTGGTGTCTGAGTGGGGGCCGGTGCAATGATGGCAGGTGGTAAGCAGGTGGCAAAAAGTTTTCATATGGTTAAACAACCAGCATTTTGAGTATTGCGAGATATCTCCCATTCACATCTTGTACAATCACAGTAACACTGCCATCATGTTGATGTCGGTGAATTTCAGGAGGTGGGTGAGGGTTTCGTTTTTCATTGCTGTAATGCATAACTGCTCAAGTGGTTCTTCCCAGTTGTTGAAGGGGTCTGCAGGGTCCTTGTGTATTTTCCTAAACTGGTATACATCAAGGATAGTGTAGCCATATGCCTGAAGGTCCTGCTTAATATCTTCCACTGGGGTAGACTTTGGGAAGTGGACTACGACCTTCTGAGGCTGTTCAGAGGTGATGCTAAGTGTGAAGTAACGTATTTGTGCCTGTAATAAGTACTGCTGTAAGTAATTGTTTGCCTGTTTGTGAGGGCAAATGAGGGAAATTTGTGTGCCAGTGAGGTTAAGGGCCCAGATTTTCTGTATTAGGCTGTTGTAGTGGCCTGTTTCTGGTACTATAAGCTTCTGAGGTCGTGGGATAGTTTTTTTGTAGCATTTAGCTCTGATCGGGTGGTGAGTTTGGTTGTTAGGGCAGAAAGCTGAATGCCTGAAAACCCTGCAGTTGTGTCTCCTGTTTCTGTGAGCACATGAAACCAGTTTCGAACCGGTACTGGCTTTTGTGACTGTGAGTCATTGTTTTTTCTCACCTTTGCAGTAAATTTTTTGGCTTACCAAGTTCACTTTTCAAATTCAGCTTCAAACAAAGTCTTGCGGCAGTTGTTTCTGCTGTTTAGCCATGCCTTCAAGCTATCATTCAGCAAGTTAGGTGGTGGGGTCTCAAGTGTGGTGTCAAGGAGGGCTTCAGTGTTCAAGCCCTGGATGCCAGCTCCCTACAGCTGCTTGTGCCCAGAGAGAGAGAGAGA
>NQII01001921.1:375550-400497 GCA_002778355.1 Clitarchus hookeri | reverse complement strand
AGAGAGAGAGAGAGAGAGAGAGAGAGAGAGAGAGAGAGAGAGAGAGAGAGAGAGAGAGAGAGAGAGAGAGAGAGAGCGAGAGAGAAATATATACAATCACAGTTGAAATAATAATTTTTGACAAAGGCATCAGTTATAATGCTTTTTTTTACACTTGGTTATGTCATAGCATCCTCAAAATAAATTGCATATTTTTTCCATTTATAAAACACAACAAACTCTAAAATATAAATATATGTTTTTAACCTATACTTGTACAGGAGAAAAATTACCATGCTTCTTGCTGGTTCCTAAACAAACGTATGGGAAGCTAGCACGGATATACAGGTAGGAGAAATAATCTTTAGCATTCTTGCACTTTCTCAATATCTATAAACACTGAAGTGCTCATCCCAAAGCATTTGTGTATATGATGTTTTATTACCCCTTCTGGATTAAAAAAAATTGCTGGAATTATTTTTATGGTCAATGGTTGCTAGGGGTATTTCGCTGCTTATGGAAAGAAATGCATAAAAACTATTTATCAGGTGCTTATATATTAGTACAAATTTAAAACTTAAAAAACAGAAAAAAATTGATTCAGACTATAATGCATTTTTTTAATTTGCTTGTGCTGTCGTTTCAGATTTTCTTCTCAATTTTTAATGTTGGGTTGTCTTGGCAGGTGAGTCCTCAGGAACCATATTATGCTTACAGCATGACTCAAGGCATGGAGGTTTACTTTATTAAGTTTTGTGTAATTCAGGCCATCATTACTTACAAAAAAACCACACGAGTTATTGTCATCTTTTAACTTAGTAAATTAAAATTTTTAAAGTAAAATAAATAGATTTTATGTGAAGCAGATATGAATATAGAAGCTGAAAGAGAGAGAGAGGGAAAAATAGTTCTGCAGGGTTTTGCCAAAAAAAAATTGAACTACAATATCAGTACAAATAAAGAGAATTGTTAGAATTTTACTCTTTAATAAATTAAATATATTGATTTATTAATTAAACTGTAAAACACATATTTATGAAAAGCATGGGAGTAATTTCTGTTTCTGCCATTTTCTACATACAGTTTCGTCAAAAAATAAATTTCACCTTGCAGTTACATTAATTAAAAAATATATTGATTTTACAAATTTAATATGCATGATTAGTAGCAAACAGTCTACATCAAATGTGTGTATATGTAGGTGCTCAATTTTTTTCTGAAATCTGATAATAATTTTGGCATACCCGTGCCTATAAAAGTAATATGGACATCGGCTCCCCCACCCCAGAAACAGACATTTATGCTTTAAGGGTTAGTGAGCATTACATTTGAGCCCCTTAGGGTGCATCCGACAATCCCGAGTCAAGCCGAAGTAGGAGCTCCAGGTATTGAGAGGCTTGCCAAGCACTTCAAAGTCGAGCCGAAGACTCCCAGCCACAGCTACAGCTACACTCCCATTTAAAATACATTGTGCCTGTAGACCCACTGGATGATTGCACTAGTCTACGGGTTTTCTTGGGGATCTCCCATTTTTCCCATCCTTGCATTCAGGTGCTGCTCCATACTCACCTCACTTCACCTTCATCGGCTCTCAAGAACTTGATTTTAAGAGCTGCCTAAATCTCTACTCTCTACGTAGCCCTATATTTACACTATTGCTGTTACTAAGATTAAAATTATAGAGCCACTTAATTAGTTTGTTAAATACTGAAAGTAATAAATTTATTATAGACATAAATATAATAAATAATTATAAGGTTTAGCATATACTTATTTGGAAGGATTCACTAGAAACCTTGCTGAAATGAAATTGCATATATGTTTTCTTCTTAATATACCACATAAATTATGATATGACAATCAATTTATAACCAAATACCACTGAAATATTTTTTAACCAACAAACATGACCAAACAAAATCATTTCAGATTACCACTATTAGACACAATATTTGTAGGAATATTCAACACTGTACGTATCACTGTATTTTTGAATTCAATAAACAAATATGATACAGAACCAAAGTCATTTATCATCCAATTACAGCATCCAGTATCTTGTATATCACCAATGAAAGAGGAATATGATGACCACGCAATTTTATCCAGTATTAAAATAATATTTGTGGACTCAGATATGGCTCCCACAGCTCATCATTGCTAAGCGTGCTGATATAGTAATTACATACAGTAAAACCCTATTAAGAAGTTCCCAATAAAGAAATTCTCCTGCTTAATAAGTTGAATAATTTTGCTCCTTGTCTACATGCACATGTGTAATTCTATACTTTTAAGATATTTTCCTGGTTAAAATTAATTATTTGTTCAGGCCCTTAAAAAAATGTCTTAACAGAGTTTTACTATAGTATATAAAAAATTTCCCTCTAGGACAAGACGCCTGCTATTCATGCCATGACTTGTATTCTCATTTATTCAGCTCAAACCTTAACCATCCCCTGCTCCCATTTTCATTATACACCACATTATAGTACAGAACACTTATAATGGTTGTTATTAAAAACTAAAATAACTATGAAATTGAAATAAAAATATTAAAACCACTATTCCATCCACATATGGCATCTTGCATAAGATAACATCCAACAGGACAAGATATATGTTGCTGCTGATACACATATCCTTGAGGTTCCATTCCCTTAATCATGTTACTATCAAAATTTATTACGGAGTGTAGTATTGGATTAAAATGCATCTGAATAACATTTCTGAGTAACTGAATCACTTTGGTATTGTTAATGCTGAATCACTTTGGTCTTGTTAATGCTCACANAAAAAAAAAAAAAAAAAAAAAAAAAAAAAGGGAATTTGTATGCACATTAGACATTTTCAACTTGAGTGGAAGAGACCAATACATATCATAATGATGAATGATTTGCACAACCAACTCATATAGATTTTTGGCCAATATACATTTAATAACTTTTCCTAATTGATCCTTCAATTTATAGGTAACATTTAAATTTAATTATGCAATTGGTGTAACAGTGAAATAACATCAATTTAATGCCATATCTAATCTCACAGTATATTCACTTCAAAAGTATTTCTTTCACATTGGTGGTGTTATACCATTCTTAATCTCAGCCTCATCATTACTTTCCTGGTATGACCTTTGGGATGATATTGATCCTCAAATAGCCCACAGTAAGAAACATTGAAAAGTTGACAAAGTATCACCTTACTCCACACCATCATAATTTTTAACAGTTCTAACATGAATAAAGTTATGCCAGCTGCAATATGGAATTGAATAGTTTAGTGTTTTTTGGAGATCAAAATAGCACACTGAATGAACCAACAACAGCCTATCACCGTAGCCCCTCGGACCCCCGGCCTTTAGCCTGGTCCTAATGGCAGCGGCAGGAGCAGGCAGAGAAAACCCCAGTAATGTGGAGTGTTCTGACCTCCCATTCTCAGTGTATAGCAGAGTAACTCCCAGAGTAACAAGTCTTGCGGTCGTGCAAGACACCAAAAAGGAGATAGGGATGGATGTTTAGCAGGGCAGACTGGCCAGTTCGCCAACCAAGGCCATGGCTATGACCTAATGGTAAACCCAGCAAGCACTGACTACGACATCACACTACCCATTCTCTCACACTCCTCAGGGCTAAGACTGGCAGAGCATTAAAAACAAAAAGAGGATGTTGCAGAATTAAAAGCCCATTATAATAATTAAGGGAATAATTATTTGTAATTTTGCCAAAACAGGTTTGATTTTTTTAAATTAGGGTTTGGATGTTAATATGTGGCGGGTTAAAGGTATGCCGTTGGCCCTCCTACTGCCTGCCATGACAGGCAGTCTGAGAGAAGCTGCAATCAAGAGAGGATGTGTGCATTGCGTGGGGGCCTTCAAGTTTGCCATTGTCTGATATAGTAGTGCTGTCTGGAATCGTAAGTTACCTAAACCTTTTTTCATTTAGCCCCCACGTCCCTCGCACTGCGGCAGACTTTTGTCATACTCCATTTCATGTAAGTTCACTTAAATTTTGACAGTTCTGAGAAATGTAGTGCAGAGACCATGCATCCTTCCACCACAGCTGTTCTATATATGAAGAATACAAAGTGTCTAAACAAATGCTATGATCAATGTAGGTTACCCTTCCAGCTAACTTTATTTTTGTTATGGCCAATTTATTCTACTGGGGCATTGTTTATTTTATTGCGGGTGGATGGGGTTGGGAGAGACTTTACTTAACGTCTTTCATGAGACGGCATTGATTTGCAGCACTTCTTAAGAGATGGTACAATTTTGAATTACATATGTATTATTTTAATGGACCTGTAGAAAATTTTGTTCGTACGGGAGTAACATTAAAATTATTATAACCTGTAAATTTTATACCTCGCCAAAGGAGAAAATGTGACACAAATATTATGTTTTTTGTACTGATGCTAATAATAAATACATTCAATATGTACGGACATATTATTGGTGAAGTTAACCGTACATGTGTTGGATTTTCCAAATAATAAACGTGTTATTTTTACATTACAAAATTGTATTGAAATGGTGGTTTTCTAGGTCATGTACATTTCAAACATTTTAATAACCATTTTGAATTACATTATTTAAAAAACACTGTATCTTATACGGTTCATAATTCCTCTTTGCAACTCCTTAACACACATTGTTCTGATGGCAATCCTTGGACACGTTTGTCTGCCAATGATATGAAATAATTTGCAGAATCATTCAGTAAATACGACACTTCACCGGATTCCCGAAACTAATAAACTGTGGAACCAAAATACACATTGGCGCTTCATAACACATAACGGTACAGAAAATGGCAGACCAAGCCAAACACATGTCAATAATATTATATTTTACGCACAGAAAACTCACTACAAAGGCACCTCTACAACCAACTATGCTTAATTTAATTAAATACAAAAACCATTAACAACCAATAAAATATCCTGATAACACCAGTAAGGTACTTGCATAAACGTGACAGAAAAATATCACATGCATAATGTCATTCACAGAGCTGGAAACGTTTCACTGACCATAACTGCCCGTATGCTCCCCCATAATTGCTAAACATATTTTTTAACCAATTCAATAAAAGCTTAAAAAAATTTACGTTACTTTAAAAACATAATTCAAACCATAAATGTTGTAAGTATAATTTAAGTTTTGAATTACAACCTTCAGTTCCAAGTACTATTTTCTTCCACGATGATCATTAAGATCGCCAACATAACAGACATCCCACAACAAATCGTCAGCTGATACAATACTTCGCAAATGAGAGCATTTACTGTTTACATAGTGTGTAGGTTGGTCACATTGTCTGTCAAACTTTAGTGTACTTATATGAAATGCAGTATAATTAAATATTTTATTTTATTCCTGCACCACATACACAGGTGCAGGGATCTTTACGCTTACAGGACCGGCCGACTCCGGTGGAGTTTTCAATCCTTTTATATCCCGGCCAGCAAGAATCACGTGCAGGCATCCTATTAATATTTGCCTAGTGTACACTTCCAGTTCACCTGTTTAAACTTGTTCAGAGATTGTGTTTTTTGTTTCTTGTTTTAATTGTGCCACGTGTTCCAGTGTAACACAATTGTCAGGCAATAAAACTCATGCTTATTGAAACTGTGTTCAAGAAACGTTTATCCTACCCGATTTTCACCCACATAACAAGATGGTGTACAGTGTATTTCCAACCGTAACTCAGCAGTGCATGGGCCTAGCCACCATGTGGTCAGACCACAGTCATCAGTGCTCACCGCCGCCAGGCAGGCAAGTAGAACTCCGCCCTGATTCATGCTCTCATCAGTGTTAGTCCTGAGGCTAGCTGGCGCCCATTGAACCTGTTGCCACTTAGACGGCATTTCTTAGTGACGGTGAGCACCACCCCAGCAGAGTCATAAACCCCCAATGGCGACAAGCCAAATGCAAGGATTTACTTTTGTAATTCAGGTGACTATGGGTGGATATAATTTCGAGATGGTACACTGGAGATCAACATGAAAAATAAGTGTGAAAACAGTAGGAATCAGTTAACCAATAACCATCTGACTCCACTTCATCTTAATTTAACAGTTCAAACATGAGTAGTCATGCCAGTTATGATACGGAATTGAACAGTTTATTATTTTATGTTCTAATTAAAGTCTTATGTTTTGTTGTGTGAGAGGCCTAGCATATCATGGTAAGAGGTCATGCCTCCTTGCCCATTGCCATACTGCACTATGCAGCACTTTTTGTTGGGCACCCTGCTGGGTAGGCAATGCAACTCACCACCCCAGTCATAGGAAATTCAGCAAGCGAGAAAAGACAAAACTCTACGTGAGCGAGAGAAAGAAACATATGACTGATTCAATATTATATGCCAGTAGGCTTTCTTTGCAGAAAGAGAACATACTCAGTTATATACATGTCTGTTTATGATAGGCACCAACATGGAACTAAAATTATCCAGAGTAGTGAAATGGCCCTCATTTCATTTCATATTAATACTTCAAGAAATAATATTTCAAATCATCTGTTTAATTGTATTTACTTGTACACCAGCACTGTTTGTCTTGCAGGTTGCGTTAAGACTCAGCCACTTCCTGTTCCATTTTACTTATTTTGGCTTGAAATGCTGACTGCCAAGTTCATTGTCACGTGTCCCAGTTGATGCCCTTTGTGCAGTCTTTTCATTAGGTAGCTAATCAACCATGTACCATTCCATAAAACGGCAGATTTGTTTGCCCTGGGTTATTGTTGCTATTTCCATATACATTCTACATCTATTTTGACATAATGGATTCAGAGGACATTTAGTTGTGCCAGCTAAAGGAGTGGAGTGAGTAGGGTGGACAGGCCTCGGAAGAGATAGCATCACACAGTCGGTTGGGCATTAGGCCATGAGATACAAGTCTTCTCAGAAGTCTTTAGATGTACCTATAGTATTCCTGAAGAGCTAACTTTTGCCTTGCAATACCAAACTAAATCCCTTCAGACTGAGGCAGAACCCAGTGAAATATTATATGTTAGCTAACTGGTAATCTTGTAAACATTTATTTTAATTGTACTATGCCTTAATTTCTTACTTAATTTGTCTAATATTTATCATATTTACTTGTTTATTAGAGTACAGTTTTATTTTAAAACAGCATATTAGTCAATACTGAATAATTATTGTAGTACATTATGCTTACCTGATGGTGACCAGGAAGGATCCTCGTCCTCACTTGAGCTCATTACCTGAAAAAAGAATCACATTTTTATATCATCATTGAAAGTAAGATTTTCTTCTTTCATTTACAGCTACAAAAATTCTGGATTGTAGATTACAATTAATTTTTTACTTATTTAATAAAAAACTTTTTAGTAAAATTTAAAAAAAAACTTTATTTTAGGTAAGTTTGATACAAAACTAATAATTGCCATAATATTACTTGTGGAACAAGTACATTTGTTGTTAATGTTACTAGACAACTTGTTAAAATTGAACATACTAGAGATTGCTGAACTTAATTGGTAACTACTGCCCAGAGTTTATGAGAAGGCAAGACTCTAGAATAGAGTAATGGTGGTTGCAACAAAGAAGGCTGCAATTTTACCACTTTCTGTCCTAACTTATTGTTACATGCTTGCTGCTCTGCATTGCTTCCCTTTCTCCATCCCACTTGAGCGAGCAAAGGAGTATGTGAAGGCCAGGCCAGTAACCCAAGCAGCACACCGAGATTTCCAAAGGCCTGCCACCGTGTGTACTGCCACTACGATAAGCATATAAGTGACTCATGCCATCTTCTGCCTTTGAGCAGATGGAATTTCTGGGGTTATCTTTGCAAGAATGTTCTGATCATTGCCCTAGCCTCTCTCAGCAAGACTCGGGGTGAGGGTAACCATTTAGATTGGGCAAGTGAGACTTCTTAAGTTGCAACAGGCCTCCAAGGAGACAGTCTAGTTTTTGGAGGGTTGTGCGACCATGAAGCACCAAGTGTGCAAAGATAGCAAAACGACAATTCAGCAAAGTGATGAGTGCCAGCAACAGCGACCAGTGGGAGTGTTCAAATAATTTTGTCATATTTCAAAAACCATTTTGTACGAGTGTTCAGAATTTAGGCTTATAACCATATTTAGGTCAGCTTTATGACATTATAAAAATGCCTGTGTTGACAATAGTTCTTATGGTTATTATTTTACATTGTTAACATATTTGTTAAACACACGAGATAGAATATTACACATAATACACAGTAATATTTTGCTGCGAATGTGGTTAACACTGTTACAACTGCGGGGTAAAAAACCGTAGTATTTAACCTCTTGGTATTTATATGTGTTGGGTTATTTTGTTAAAAGTACAGACTCAGTTGGAATAAATATTAAAACGAAGGAACAACCAGTCCAATGAAAAGATACAGTTAATTCAAGCATGCAACTCATATTACTTATTTTTTGTATGTAGAAGCGACAAACTTAAAAGATAGTGGTGAACATGTACGCAAATAGGCATACCATAACTTTTATTCCGCTCATATTTATATGTATTAGTACTTTTTTCTAGTTTATTTTATTATTTATTGAAATTTATCTGGCTGGGCTTAGTATTTTGTTGGGATTGTGGCAAACATTTAAATCACAGAAAGGTAAGCACGTTACACAATTGCATTTCAAACACCTAAGGCAAAGTTACAATGTTGTGATAAATAAACAGACGTGACTTTGAAAAAATGAATTTCGTCATAAAAACGGTTTACGATTAAAACGTATAAATTTTGCACATCCATTATTTGCAATCACACACACACTGGCCCAGAAGAACATAAAGGCAACAATACTCTTTCACGCACAGTGGTCATGGTGGACGTTACAGTATATTTAATCCTGCCATGGAAAAACATTTATCACAACATCGTAACTTGCCTAGGTAGGTTTAAAAAACACAACGTGTACAATCTTGATGTGGTCATTTTAAGTATTTTTCACAAGAAGAGAAATTAACGCTTCGTTCAGCAACACGCCATGTCATGTCGCCAGTCACCACTTCTGCCAACTTCATATTTGTAACCGTCCCATGATCACATCTAAATATATAATAATAAGTATTTAAACAATAAAACCCTGTTTGAGTTGTAAATTACAAATTCAAAAATCATCACTTTTGCTGTAATAAGTATGAAATATGCTGAAATTGAAAACTTGAATAATTTTCCTGCTACTACTAGCGGTGCGAAACTTCCTGAGAGAGAGAGAAAGAGAGAGAGCAACAAGCTCCGCTCCGTCTATTCAAGTTTCTTCCTCGGAAAAAAACAGCATGTCACTAGAGCCTATGCACCATAATTTGCTCTAATATTTTTAACTATAAAAATTAAATGTGTTTCCTGCAGTGCTACCTAAAATTTAAATATATCAATAGGCAATAACAGGTTGAAATGTTACTCCCAGGGTGATTTTTCTAAGGTTCGTTTCAAAACGTCCAAAGAAACCGTGAATGGACTATGTGGACTGTGAGCATCAGTACACTGGAGAGAGAGACTTGACGGGTGGGACTTTTGGTCTGGATGCGTGACTTGACAGACATTTGGAATGATGACAATAGGCAGATTGAATATGTGGAAATAATGAATGTGAATTGACTTTAACCAATATAGAGACATTGATAAGTACTTTAATTACAATTGAGATAAACATTAAATATAGTACTCACTAAGAATAACAAGAGTAATAGTGAAGATAGATAGCTTTAATGTTGTAAATAATAGCTCTATAAATAAATTAAAAATTAAATTTAGTTATTTTTTATATCACTACCCTCACCCCTCATGAACTCAGATACACCCCTCTGGCATCCTGTAACATTATATTACCAGTACGGGAAAAGTATCAGTTTTGATTAAAATGTTTATTAATGTACAAACAAAAAATTTTGTTTGTGTACAACTAAAATTTTAAAAGTTTGACATATTAGTTTTTAAATTTATAGTTTGTAAACGATGAGTATTACGTCTTCTCACCATCTTCTATGATCACAAAGTAATGAAAGGCTAGAATTTAATGAAAACTCTCATGTTGCAAGTTGTAAGCATCATCACATTCTATGAAAATTATGTTATCAATTTTGATAGAAATTCCACTATAATCTATATCCACATGTACTGTAACACTGGGGAGCATTATTCCATTGTCTGTTAACAGCCAGTTATGTCATGTTGAATGAGTCATGTATGGACAGGCCGTATCTTGTCTGGGAATGAAAAATGTAGCTTTGGATGTAATCTAGTTACATCTGGTGATCATCATTGCTTTGTGTAAATAAGTGTCTGGACATGTATCTCATTAATGTAACTAGATTTCATTTGACATGAGTATTATCCAGTTTTGTTGCAGCATTTACTATCACATTTTAAATAAAAACTGTTAAGCCATCAAGTTTCTGGCAGCTTCCCCCTTCCACTTTACTACCTTTGATTTTAACTTTCTCTCTCTCTCACACACACACAAAATATTCCCTAGCTGTGCCACATCCTCAGCCACAGATGATTGGCCTTCTGCCATAAAGTAGCCAATCATGAATCACTTATAGCTGGCTGTAACATTGTGACTGGCACAGACATGCTTTGCGAAATAGGTACAAAGTAAACATATCATTAGCAAACAGTTTAGTTATGAAATATAATTGAAGATGTGATTACATGGAGAGTCAGGTGTGCGTGGTGCAAGGCTCAGTAAAATTGTAGGACATGTATAAACATAGATTATGAACTGCACCAAACTGCATGCAACAATTAAGGCATTGTTTTCTTAGTATAAAATAATCATAAAATTCATTTTTTAAATAAATATAAAGCTCATAGATTTGCACTACTCTCCCAGCAGATACTTATTATTTATTTTTTTATAGGTTTAACAAAATATATAAATTATGTCTTCAAGTGTAAGATGTAAAAATCATCTTTGAAACGTGAAATTATAATTGTAATGAAGGAAGGGAAAGTTGATGACTTGAAACAGATTTTAATCAGAGTTTTCATAAGTATTTAACTAATTACAATTATTTCTTGCCTTTATTAATTTAATTCACGGTTAACCCAAAATGCTTGCTGCTCTTCAAAATTATAAATGAACAAATAATCAGAAAAAATACATAACTTCCTATTTTTAGTTTTGTGTACTGTGGTCGTCAGTCAATGTGACATTTTGGGACAGTTATCAACTTTCCCATCAAACTGCGCATGCATGAGAGCAGAACTTGCATTATTTATGAAATTACATGCAAAGTTCTCTGTGCTGCAATCATAGTTGCTGATCACATGTTTTATTACAAAATTAAATATTGAATTATATATTGTGTGTAGCAGGCTTTATGGTCATATATTTTTATTTTGTGTGTAGGAACTGTAGCATTTCTGTAATGTGTTTTAGTCAAGGAATATATGATTTTTTTTTTTTAGATGGTGGCCATATTTTCTTGTCGCTGTAGTGATAAAACTGTAATTTCTTGCTGTGGTGGTGATGATTTTATGCTGCAGAAGGGTAAGCATTTTTCATATGGTTTCAAAAATTGACACTTTTCAGCAAGCCATAGGAACTATGCGTGGGTGTAGTGTAGAGTAATATAAAATTATGTTGCCAGTGTGCCACAATTTTTGCCTGAATGCTTGTTTTCAGGATTGCAGAAAATAAATTATGTGATTGGTTAATATTTACTGCAGTGGTTGTCAGCTTCACCCTTATTTTGTTTAGAGTTAGATTTGTGTTATTAATATTGGTCATTAATGATTTATTATAGCAGCTTAATTCTGAGTGAAAATGTCTTTCAAATACTATTGTTATTTCACGCAAAGGTGATATTCATAATTTAGTATTTTTTTCATTTTACAATGGTTTGTATTTACGAGCCCATCTCAGTGGGTATGCTACGTGAAACTGCAGGTTTATGAGAATTACAAGTTGGTTTCACGATAGCACAATTACATGTGGCATGATGAGCTATAGCCAGAATTAAGTCAGCTGGCTGTCGGCGGCAGATGGCCATAAGTACGTTACAGATGTAAATTTTTTTGGCATAGGACGGCGATGGAGAAGAAACTGCATTAAATACTTACTTTTATAAAAAAGAAATAAGCAGAAAATACAATTTGTAAAGCGAAAAAAACACTTGTTACAGTTATTTGCCTCTACTATGAAAGTAAACTTGAATTAGTAGAACCATTTGTTATCGAGAATCTATTTACAAAATTGCGACGGTGGTGCCACCGCGAGCATCATTTTTGGATTTGCTTCTCTGTAAGGTAGCCTGCTCCTTGGCTGACTTGGTTCCCCTCCTGTTTTCTCCCCTCATTTCCCTCCCTTGATTACCCCTCCTTGTACGTCAACTTTTTATTTAATTCAGGGGCTAGTTTATATAAGTTGTTACACGCCTTGTGCAGTATTCATTCTATGCCTCATTCTACGCCTGTATCGCCGCATTGTCATACCAGTTTTACATACATCAGAAACATTCATAGATAAGCTACATTACACTTATTTCACTTGATAGTTTTTGTACTGTTTTTTTGGTGTACTGGAATTCTGAGGGGAAAAAAAGCAGAAAATTTATAGGAAATTAAATTTATGGTCTTGCTGGACATCCTGTAACATTGAGATAACAAAAGTTTTAACTGTCCAGCAGATTTTTTGCCAGATTTTATCACATTTGTAACTCTTTTGCTGCAGGAAAAATAAATGTGCTTTTACCCAGATAAATTAAAAGAATTATAAAATATTTACATGTAAATTATTATTATTTTTTATTTATCTTAAACACAGAAACTTTATGCACATTACGGGGCTTGTAGACACAGTCTATATCTGTTCTGAGATGTAATTCCTTACTGAGGTATCAATATCATCTTTGGTTTTTTTTAAATGGGAATATAATACCCATTTATCCCAATAGCATGGCATGTTATTAACGGGTGGGTTAAGTGATGTGTGATTAATAAAAAATCAGATGATAACTTTTCGAGATATAAAGGGGTTTCTGCAGGTGCTGCCATGCATTTTACTGCAGCCTGGGGGTGGAGGGGGGGATTGCATCAACCAATAGGATGGCCAGTGGAGTGTTCCTACACAGGTGACACGTGTTAGTGATATAGTAACACAGGTATCCAGGTATCCAACACATGCGACCAATTTTCCATAATCTGTGAGTTCTGACGAAGCTAAAGGAAATGATGTACACCAAGGTGAATGTGAATGTAAATGCAGAAAGTTATCCGTTACAACAGTTTCTGTCGTGAATACACTGTTCGGAATTGTGTTGTTTGCATTCTACAATGGTACAGATTTCATCCATACCACGTATTACTTCATCAGCAACTAGATGAGCGTGATTATGCGATGAGCGTGGAATTTTGTTATGCTATTTGTTTCATAACATGGGACAATAAAAAATTTCTCCAGCGAATTTTTTTACAGGAGAAGCAAGGGGCCATGGTGGTGTAGTGGTTAAACTACTCGCTTCCCACTTAGGTAAACCAGGTTCGATTCCTGGTGGTGTTGCTCCTGGAATTTTGTATGTGGGAATTGTGCTGGATGATGCCACTGGTTGGCAGGTTTTCTCGGGGATCTCTTATTTCCCCCACCCTTGCATTTCTGTGCTTCTCCATACTCACCTCACTTCACTCTAATCGGCTCTCAAGACCTCAATGTTAAGAGTCGCCCAAATCTCTCCACTCCACTCACAGACGAAGCCACGTTTAGCTACCATGACAATGTGAACTTGAGGAATATGCTTTACTGGTAAACTGAGAACCTGCACTGTCTGAGAGATGTGGAACACCAGAGACAGTGGTGTGTGAACGTGTGATGTTGGTTGATCTGTGAGTTTATGATTGGTCCCTACATCATTAAGGGTACATAAAATGGAAACAAATATGCAGAATTTATTTTGGAAGTGTTACCTGCTCTCCTTGAAGATGTTCCTCTGGAAATAAATCAGTGTATTTAGTACCAGCAAGAAGGGTGTCCTGCACACAACTGACTTGTAGCTAGAAATACACTCAACAACTTTTTTCCTGAATGGTGGATTGGGCATGGAGGCATCATCTCATGGCCAGCATGTTCACCTGACTTGACTTCTTTATACTTTTATANTTCCTGAATGGTGGATTGGGCATGGAGGCATCATCTCATGGCCAGCATGTTCACCTGACTTGACTTCTTTATACTTTATCTATGAGGTACAGTAAAGGCAAAAGTTTGCCAGAAAGTCCCAATGACACCAGATAACCTAAAGCACTGAATTGTTGANTATGAGGTACAGTAAAGGCAAAAGTTTGCCAGAAAGTCCCAATGACACCAGATAACCTAAAGCACCGAATTGTTGATGTATGTACTACAACATCGAGGGCAATGGTTACTTCCATGTTGTTTTCTCTTGCCAAGCAACTGGACATGTGCATTGTAGTTGATGGTGGTCTTTTCAAGCACATGATGAGGTTGGCACAACATGGACACGCTAGTAATTGAACATGGACATGCAAGATGAGAATAATCAGTCAATTCTCCGAGGGCAACTGCTTATAATATTCTGGAACCTTTGTTTGTTATGATTATCAATGTTATTAAAAATAATGTTATTCAACAACTACCTACTAGCCACTGTTGTTCAGGACTAGAAATATATAATGGGATACACGCATTTTCCAAGTCCCATACAGTAATTGTTCTAGACACTTNTGTTGTTCAGGACTAGAAATATATAATGGGATACACGCATTTTCCAAGTCCCATACAGTAATTGTTCTAGACACTTTGTATGCAAAATGTTGTTTGTTGTTGTTGCTATTATAAACAAATAAAATGTGTGTTTTTTTAAATTTGATGTTAATAGCATGATAACAATTAATTCACAGAGCAATTATGTCTGTTTCACAGTCCACACCAATGCAACAGAAGCATCAAAACCTTGCAGTTTATTGTATTTTGCAATGTATGGAGCATGTTTATACCTTTGTTTTTTCCACTCAATGTGTGCAGCAAGATATGTGTAGAGACTCTCCGCTGGACATCTCCCAGNTGTTGTTCAAGACTAGAAATATATAATGGGATACACGCATTTTCCAAGTCCCATACAGTAATTGTTCTAGACACTTCGTATGCAAAATGTTGTTTGTTGTTGTTGCTATTATAAACAAATAAAATGTGTGTTTTTTTTAATTTGATGTTAATAGCATGATAACAATTAATTCACAGAGCAATTATGTCTGTTTCACAGTCCACACCAATGCAACAGAAGCATCAAAACCTTGCAGTTTATTGTATTTTGCAATGTATGGAGCACGTTTATACCTTTGTTTTTTCCACTCAATGTGTGCAGCAAGATATGTGTAGAGACTCTCCGCTGGACATCTCCCAGCAGATGACACAACCTACCCCATCACAGTTAAAGTCAAATTCATACACCTATGAAAATCCCCTTTTATCTCAAAAATTGCTTTTTAGATTTTCGAAATAATCACATCAGTGAACTCACCACTTAATAAAATATGCTATTTGAAGAAATTAGTATATTCTCATTTTAAAAACCAAAGTCGATATTAGTAGTTAATTACGTCTTGGAACAGACATAGACCGTATCTTATGAGCCCCATAGTGCCATTTACGAATTTAAAATTAAAATTCCAATACCTTCAGTAGTTCAGAAGATTATTGAGGTGAACATCTTAGCTGAATAATCTTTTATATACAGAGTGATTCCAAAATCATGGGACAAACATTGAGGGGTGGTAGAGCTCACTAAAACAAACAATTATTATATTGGAATATATGGGCGGGAGTAACGCGTTGAGGCACAAACACAAAAATAACACATTGTTTAAAATGTTGCAGCGGCGATTTACGGAAAAATGTCGTTTGTTTATAATAATTGCTCAAAATTGCTACCACCGACCGTAATGCAAGCTTGGTAGCGTCGGTGGAGTGATTGGCGAACAGATTCAAATACGCCGACTATTTCACGCACGCCACCATTGTCAGCCAATCACGCCATATGTAGAGTGGTGGATGCATTTCCAGCAACTGTTTTAACATTTTCTGTACGGAATCACTTGTTAAGTATGCTGCTAATGAACATTTTATGTTTCCGTTAATGTGTTATGTTTTTGTGTTTGTGCCTCAACGCATCACTTCCGCCCATATATTCCTATACAATAATTGTTTGTTTTAGTGAGCTCTACCAACTCTCAATCTTTGTCCCATGATTTTAGAATCATCCTGTATACATATATATACATACATATACAAACACATTCATATATATATATATATATTATACACACACATATACACTGAAGAGCCAAAAAAACTGGTACACATGCCTAATATAGTGTAGGGCCCCCGCGAGCACGCAGAAGTGCCTCAAAACGATGTGGCATGGACTCGACTAATGTCTGAAGGTATGCAGGAGGGAATTCACACCATGAATCCTGCAGGGCAGTCCACAAATCCAATCTGCGCCAATTTGAGAAAGGGTTGCACGTCTGTCACGTTTAATGATTCTCGTCAGTCGTCGTTTATCCCGTTCTTTCACGATCTTTTTCTGGCCACAGCGATTTCGAAGAAGTGATGTTTTACCGGATTCCCGATATTCACGGTAGACTCGTGAAATGGTCGTACGCGAACATCCAAATGTTATCGCTACCTTGGGGATGTTATGTCCCATCTCTCGTGCACCGACTACAACACCACGTTCAAACTCACTTAAATCTTGATAATCTGCAATTGTAGCAGCAGTAACCGATCTAGCTGCCGACCGCATTGCGTTACTCTGATTGGTTCCATACCTCTGTTATTTGCATATGCACGCCTATACTAGTTTTTTGGCTCTTCAGTGTATATATGGTATGTAAATGTAGTAAAAAAAATACCTCAGAAAAAATTGTAAAAATAGTTTACTACTGTATTGCCTGAGGTTATTGTGTGATTTTTTTAGTGTGTTTTTTTTTTTTTTTTTTTTTTTTTTTTAAGTGATGCACGTAAAAAAGATTTTTACACTAATGAAGGGAAATATTTAAATATTTATATTTTCACTCTCCATGTTCCTCTTATCATTACTACTTACACATTTTGTTTCCATTTTATCACCTTTAACACTGTTTTAAAGGACTGTAACTTGTGTCACTGTCACTTGAATGTTCCAANTTTTTTTTTTTTTTTTTTTTAAGTGATGCACGTAAAAAAGATTTTTACACTAATGAAGGGAAATATTTAAATATTTATATTTTCACTCTCCATGTTCCTCTTATCATTAATACTTACACATTTTGTTTCCATTTTATCACCTTTTGAACACTGTTTTAAAGGACTGTAACTTGTGTCACTGTCACTTGAATGTTCCAAGACAGCATTGCATGTTTTCTTGTATTCCATCTTTGATTTCAGAATCACTAAATTTCAACTCTGAATCAGAATCNCAAGACAGCATTGCATGTTTTCTTGTATTCCATCTTTGATTTCAGAATCACTAAATTTCAACTCTGAATCAGAATCAGTAACATTCTTTGTGTAACAATCTTTTCCTTCCTCCTGATGTTTTCGTTATTGTATTGTTGGCTGGAATAATGCCAAATATAACCACTTACAGTATGTAAAAACTGTGTTTCTTTAGCCAAAGAAGGTCACACACCATTGAGATATCCATTTTACAAATAGCTAAATCTATTAGAAAACAGTTCCATGATGAGTGAACATCACTGCTGAGGGAAACAACCAAATAGACAAAAGTTGCATGCCTCAAGTAAACTATATTTTCAGCATTTAAGAATTGTTGAACATCACAGTTAAAGAGATACTAACCTCTTATTTCACTGTGTGTGGGGTCCCTCCTTTCTCCCTTAAATATGCCAAATGATATCCTGACATGCAATGGATAAGAGATGGTAACAAGTGATCTGCTGCTTTTGGGATTATGTAACATTGCTGAACCATTACTGTAAGTTGCATGACCCCAATCTCCATCCACCCTGCTTCTCATCCTAGCCAACTCATGAGTTCAGAGGATTTTGTTCTCTACACACNCATCCACCCTGCTTCTCATCCTAGCCAACTCATGAGTTCAGAGGATTTTGTTCTCTACACACACATCACACCCACACACATACCACATACACACATACATTGGAGACACATATACATCACACATATCACATACACACCACACCACACACAAATCATAAACCAGAATAAATTATACTCCCGTTAATTCAAACCGTTTGGAACTTGGATCTNACACATCACACCCACACACATACCACATACACACATACATTGGAGACACATATACATCACACATATCACATACACACATACATTGGAGACACATATACATCACACATATCACATACACACCACACCACACACAAATCATAAACCAGAATAAATTATACTCCCGTTAATTCAAACCGTTTGGAACTGGATCAGTTCAGATTATCAGAAATTTCAGATTATTAGATACAAAATACAGTGATGTGCAAAGCTTAACAATGGGACCAGTTTTCTAATGTTACATTGTGCAAAAGTGTTTCAAATAGGTACAATCCATACCATAAAACTATCAAGATGTAGGAGTATTGGAAAGATGAACAACACTGACCAAGAAATAAATCCAAATGATACAAAGGACCTTTATTCAAAAGTGAGTTCTGAGCATAGCAAGATAGAAGACAGAAACCTCCATGTGACAGATGGCAGGCAAGAAAAATGCAGACCTCAGGGGATATGATTACCCTTGTCTGTGATGCAGGATGTGCACCATCAGTTCATGCTCAATATGAGATTGTCAACAAGCTTTTAAGGCATTATGGCCCATTCCTCTTGTAGTGCCAATCACACCAGCAGAGTTGTTACTGGTGGACGGTGACATGCTGCCAGGCATCTCCCAACAACAAATATATTCACTTTTCAATAGCTTAGAGACAGCTTCTGTTTGATGAGGTGTAGCATTGTCATCCATAAAGAGGAATTCAGGGCCCACAGCACCATAGAAAAGATAAATGTGAGGCAGAAGAATGTGTAGATCCATATGGCCACCAAGCATTATGCCTCCCCAAACAAGAACTCCATCACTTCCAAACTGGTGCCTTTTGACTGGTAAAGGGTGATAGCGTGTTTCCTGCTCTCTCTAGACATATAGATGTCCGAATCGGCTCTCATGCATAGAGTACTTGACTGGATTGCTGAGCTTTGTGGTCCTTGTGTTCCCAGCACTACAACAAACTCTTTCTCCTATGGGTAGACATCAGTGGCACACACTATACTGGTTGCAGAGCAAACAAACCACCTGTGTGCAGTCTCCTGGCCATGATAAATTGTGATATCAGGTGTCCAGTAGTGTTTGTATGTGTCTTGTGATTTTACCAGCTGTCTGTTGTCGATCTCTCCTTACCTATCTATATGTTATAATATATAGGTCCTCTTACACTTTGGCTGCTTATGGACAATCTCTACCAAACATTTGTACAGCTGTTTTTGTCATTCAAAATGCTGTCAAGCATATGACAATGCTGTATGCTTCTCAGTCACACTAGTCACACTTCAACCGTCTTCCAACTTCCCAATGATTCGTCTTCTGGTAAAGTAATCCAGATATTATCAGTTACTGTCTGTTTGCAATATCAGACATCAAACAGCAATTTAACGTCATTCAACCCAATGTGCACTGTGCAATATCTTTTACTGCAATGCTGAGCATACACCACTCTCATACTTTATACCCTTCACACATTCCCACAGTAAGTCATGCTGTGTATATATGCATGCCTTACTATACTGGACCCTAGGAAATCTCCTGATTGGTCTTTTTTAATTGATTCTATAGGTTTGTTCTGATGTTATGTTGATATCTCCACTTCATCATTCATTTGTGCATACCAGTGTATAAATAAGTATAAATTTGTCAACAGTTGTAATATTATAGTGGAGTGGTAACTGTAACAATATTCAACACATTAATCCTTTATTTATGGGGTGTGAAACACCAATATAAAATTACAGTGAACGTTCAGCTGTTTGTCTGTGTAAAAGTAAGCACATAGCTGATGTCTATGTGGAGGAGTGGAATAGTCAAGGTCAGAGGTAGGATTGTCCTGTGGTTACACACAACAGGGTATATAGGCAGTGGAAGTTGTAACTGACAACCACTGGGATAGTTTAATTAGCATGCATTTTGACTTGAGAAAGATGTTATATTAGAGAGAATGTGTACAGATATCATGCACACAAGTTATTTTGATTGAAAATCATTATAAGGTACATACAATTCAATTACACTGGTGGAAAATGAAAAATGAACACCACTAAAGTGGTGACGTAGAAACACCATATGCGCATGGAGCACTGATAGAGGGCAGTACATGCAATGTTTAACAGTGCTGTACAGTGGACAGAGTAGGAACCGCGTACTAGGCATAACACCCCTGAGCCCATTACAACTGAAGTTGACTCAGTGAAAGAGTAGTCTTTCAAGCATCGGCCTGTTTGTAGTAAGCATTGGAGACATGCCACAATGGCATAGATGACCATGATTCATGCAGTTAACAGACTTTGAACGAGGTTGTATTGTGGGCCTGAGGGAGGCTGGATGGTCCTTTCGAAGAATTGTCCAACGCATAGGACATGAAGTGTATGCTGTGCATCATTGATGGTGCCGGTGGTCCAATGATGGTGCACATGCTCGTCAACCTGGTTCCAGACGGCAGCAGCATATGGATTCCCGTCTGGACCGGCGCATCAGACGAGTAGCCATTGCTGATCACACAGCTGCACAGATTAAGGCCACTGTTGCACCCAGGATGTCAGCTATGACCATCACCAACCATTTACTGGACGCTGGGCTACGATCAAGGGTGCCGCTCAACAGGCTTCATCTCACACCTCATCACCATGCAACCCGCCTCGGATGGTGTTGCAAATGATGCAACTGGAGGGCTGAATGGCATGGAGTTGTGTTTAATGATGAGAGCAGATTCTGCCTTGGCACCAGTGATGGTTGTTAGCAAGTGCAGCATCAACCATGAGAGCGGCAACAACCAGAGTGTATATGGCAGCGACGTACAGGACAAACTCGTGGCATCATGGTCTGGGGAGCAATAACAAATGACCAGACGCCTCTGGTGTTCGTTGAGGGAACACTGAACAGTGAACGCTACATCCAGAAAATCATCCAACCCATTTTGTTGCCATTCCTACAATGCCAAATAGATGTCCTCTTCCAGCAGGACAATGCCCGTGCACACACATTTTGTGTTACCCAACATGCTCTTGAAGGTGTTCGTCAACTCCCCTGGCCAGCATGATCACCCGACTTGTGCCCCATTGAACATGCGTGGGACACGATGGGACGTCGTTTGGTGTGGTCTGCAATACCAGCAACAAACTTCCACCAATTGCAACAACAGGTGGAATTAGCGTGGAACACTATTTCCCGCAATAACATCCGACACCTTTATGATCGTCTATACGCATGACTGCAGGACTGCATCATCATTAAAGGAGACTACACAAGATACTGACGTTGTTCAATACACTCTGTAGCCTCTGTCCATAGGTGTATGAACCTGTGATCATTATCATATACAGTGTACAACCTGTATAATTATTCGATAAAGCCTTCATTCATATGAAACCATTGCATCCTGGTGTTCATTTTTAATTTTCCACCAGTGTATTTTGTTTTCTATATTGTTCATTGTTTGTTTTACTGTACAATATGTATCACACACAGATTTATCTGAAACACCAGCAGCTAGTTTCCGTAAAACTCAATTTTTTTTCCCCAATTGATCAAAATTCATATATATGTTTTGGAGCTGAACTATTAGATTTGAATGAACTGGGACATTTTTCATACTTGCAATGTGTTGTTACCTATTGTGAAAAGTTTAGTTGCTGGTGTAAAATGTATGGGAGAACTTATTACCCAGACTAGTTGCCTCCAACAGCAGCACTGTTGCCTTCGATGTTGTAGTACATGCATCAACAATGGAGTGCTTTAGGTTATCTGGTATCATTGGGACTTGTTGGTAAACTTTCGCCTTTACTTTATGTTCACTGAGATCACAAACAATAAGCACTGGATGAGTTCTGCATTCATATTTTTGATTCACTCTTTAAGGAGATACATTTTTGGCCTTGAATTGGAGCAACTGTGATGGTAATATTGTGACATGTATTTCTGAGCAATACAAGAAATAAACATCAATTTCAATTTGAAATTAAATGCTTCCTTATAATGAGACATGAGAGGCATTGCTTTAGTAGACTTCATGCTTCATGGCACCAAAATTGATGCACAGAAAAGCTGCTCAATCTTTAAGTGCATTAGACAAGGCAGAGAAAAATAAAAGGAGGGGATGTTTACAGATGATGTTTGTAGCCTCCAAGAGAATTCATGTCTTCAAACCAAAACATCAGTTCCTGCACCATCATCTTCGTTGGATGTTGGGCATAAAAAAGCTGCCTAGTAGGCAAAATTTGTTGCCACATTGATGATATAGGTCAGGGGTTCCCAACCTTTTTATCATTGAGTACCACTTGACATTATTATGATCATTGGACTTACCATCTAAATACGAGGGGGAAAGGGGAGGTGAGTTTAAAGACTTTTTGAGAAAAGATTTTTTGCTTTGGTAATAAAGTTATTACACAATAAATTCATTATTTTTTACTGATATAAAACATAAGCCTACCCAAACTTGATTGTACTTCAGTCACTAAGAATTAGGGAGCATTTTAAAATTAAATATAAATATATTTTATTTACCATATATCTTTTATAATTATATTTAAATGTTACAAATTATATATGAATGATAAAGTAAATAATGAAATAATGAAACATAAATCTATGGATATATTGTCAAAGCTCTGAGTATCGAGAAGTAATTTCCTGCCTGTATACGAAAAGTAAAACTTTATTTTACAGGAACCTACGTTTTTTTCAACACAGACATGAGCCACCTTAATTGACTTAATGTACCATAGTGGTATACGTACCCCCAGTTAGGAACCTCTGATATAGGTAATCATGATATAGGTTTTGGCACAACGGCATGTGGCATCAGATTCCGGATTAGGGTTTCCAGACATCCTCTTTTTTTGAGACCTTGTAAACTGCCCGGCTAGGTTTTACAAAAAAAAAACATTGAAATGTCCTGTTTTTCAATAAAAGTGAAAGACAGCAAAGTTTTACTTTTTTGTGTTTTTTTAGATGTCATTAAATTGTGCCAATGAACTTCCTGAAAAAGCGCAAACTTTTTTGTGACTATTGCATGAATCTTTTGTCTTTATTAACACTCGTTTATTTTTTTCTGGCTGTTTTTTTTACATGTCTAAATTAAGAAGTGCAATATGGTCTGTATTTTAAGTAGATTTTTGTGTTATTACTAATCAAATTTACAGTTGCCAAAAACTAAGATTAATTTTTATATTTGTATAAAATACTGCTTAACTTGTATATATTACTTACAAGTACTATTTACTTGAATAAAAAAATTTTATGCAGCAAATGTTTTGCCTAATGGCATGCCAAAATCAAAATTTTAGTGCTTTTCGATTATACAAGTAATAAAAACTAACTCACTTACTGAAATGAGATTATTCATGTTGAAATGATATACCATAAGTTACTTCAAGAAATATTTAAAATCACACTATGGAATGTGTTTGCAATTTTTTAAAATTGCTCAAAATAAAGACATTTTTGCATATTTTTAATTTTTAGGAGTTTTTGTACAATCGATTTTGTTAAGCAAACTTTAAAAAGAATAAAGACAAAAGCTTTCAGTCACTGTTTTTAAATTTCCTGTAAATGTTTGAGAGCAGCTTTAAGGCTGTAAGAAACGAACATGAAGGAGAATGCTTTGTATGTCCTGTGGGGACTATGTTTTGTCACCAACAAAGGCAAGGTTTTATATTGAAATTTCTGTTTGCTATCCCTAGTCCCAATGGATGTATTGAACATTTGTCTTCACTGACAAATTTTCAATTCACTAAAAAATTAAATAGGCTTTGTATAGAATTTGTTAACGGAACCTTTAGTGTGTAATACAACTTTAAGCTCCTAATCTGTTCAAAATTGTATGATTATTTGCTAGGAGATAGAAACCTGTTTGAACAAATAAACATGTTAAAGAAATACGATTGAAATTTATCTGAACCTGAGTTGTGCGAGAGAGATGAACTATCAATTAACAAAACTGTGCCCAGTGCTTATGTATATATGTATTTTATGCGAAAACTCCTATATTATTTGCTTGCAAAATATTCTGTAGTGCCTATAGACTAAATGGTATTAACTTTCATATTGAGAGCGAACAAAATTATAATTTTATCTGTTTGTGAAAAAATACTCTTTTTTAATGTAATATATTTTTAATTGAACTGTGATAAAATTAACTGATTTTGCATATTTTCATTGCAAAATTATGTGTACTTTTTGGTTAATGACAGTTACTTGAACGTGCCATCTTTTTGAATACCACACATTTGACAACCATATTCTGGATTTATCCAAACTCTTGGATCTGGCCACAAAAATGCCCACCCAGCAGTTCAAAATTTCCCATTATTTTCTTGTGACCCCTGAATTTTTTTTAAAATCTGTAAAAAGAAATGTTAGCTCCACGGTATGGTGACTTAGCTCCACATTGCAGCTGAAGATCTGCACAAGTTGTTGAAGCTCTAGCCAAATTGTAAAGTCAGTAGGATATGCCCATAAATAAAATTTTTTTATTTATATTTAAGTTTATTTTATGTTTAAAATATTTAATGGTTTAAGTACACTGGGTTACCTATCACCAGGCTTATTTTTCAAGACAAATACAAATATGATGCCATAACCATTAAGTAACCTAATCACACGACCACCATATTGGCTCTAATAAGCATAATTGTGACCCCACTCCCTACCCTTCAACTACAACCAACATTCCCAATCCACCCCTTCCACACCAAT
>NQII01001921.1:347330-375497 GCA_002778355.1 Clitarchus hookeri | reverse complement strand
CCCTGAAAAAAAAAACATCTTTGCATCAACTTCACCCCTCCTCCTCCCTCCTTTTCATACTTCCAGGTGACCCCACAAATTGTCTCAACCCCATTTCGGGCATGTTAAATGTGACAATGTGGAATCGAAAAGTCTGCCATCTTGGATTTGATGTAACATAGATAAAACTCATTTATTTAAAATTATTTTATCTAGTAATGTTTAAAAATCTTAAAGACATAAGTATACAGTGTTACATGTCGGACACATATTGGAAGGCATATTGGAACAATAATATTGCAAGGATATAAAATTTACACTTAAACATGTCAATCAGCATTGAAAAATTAACAAATATTTTGGGAAGCAGTTGGATTCAAACCCATAACACTTTGGTTAGGAAACACATACTCTAGCCACTTGCCTGTCCTCATCATTTTAAATTTTTAATTTTGTATAGAAGACAAAGAGGTTCAACTTGGCATATTTTTGCCTGGTAATTTACTTTTTTCATAATAGTACATAATTTTTATGTACTAAAATTATTACATTCTGGTGCCCAGCCAGTGTAATTTTTCATCATTTGTTTTGTGTCTTTGGGTCACCTGCGTTTGTAGTCACAGATAATGCGTCATATTTTGTGTCGTAAGAATTTCACGACTTAATGTTCATGTAAGGGGTAAAGTTAATCAATATGTCGCCTTACTACCCGCAGGTGAACTTGGTAGAAAGAGTCAACCAGAATATTAAAGTGGCCTTGCGTTGTTTCCAGTTACGAACACAGAGAGAATAGGCATACCATTTTGTACAATTTTGTTTTGTGTTTTAGCTATGTAATTCATAGTGCCTATAAGTGTACTCCATCTGAGGTCTTTTTGGAAAGGCAACTTTTACATCCCCTATTAAATGCATGGTCATTGTAACCATTATATGTGCAAAATGTAGTAAATAAAGATATTTTAAAATTGTGGGAGGAAGTTATGCAAAATTTGCTTATTCATCACAAGAAAATGGAACACAAGATGAATATATGACATAAAGTTGTTACGTTACGTAGTGGCAATTTGAATATGGTCCAAACCCATTTTTTTAGCTCTAAAATGGATTATTTCAGTTCAAAGTTATCTCTGCAGTGGACCGGACCATTCAGAGTTGTACGATTTTTAACACTAGTTACTATACTTGTTTCTGAGCTACTATTTCCAGATAGAGTTTAAAATTCATATAAGCTATACTAAAAGATTTTATGGTAAAGCGAATTAAAAGAGCCCTGCCCCAGCCTTATGTAATTTGAAGTATTGTGTGTTTGTAATCCTTTATTATTTTATATTTTAGTATATACAAAGGATTTGATTTAAAGTGTAAAAAAAAATAAGTTAGAAAATTATTTCTTGTTAAATTTCAAGAATTATTAATGTGAGAAATTTTATCATTGCGTAACGAATATTTAAAATGTTTAATAGAAATTTTATTTTAGCCCCATGCCCAGTATTATAAAGAAGTGTACTGTATAAAACCCAGTTGATAAGAGCCGGTTTTAATTACGTCGTCCTGGTGTGTTTGAGGAACCCCATAAATGAGTCCAAGAAGAACAAAAGATCTATGAACGTATGTGAGTTGTGCTGCCGACCCGATAGCGACTAGGACTGGCCACCCAAAATTGCTGTTTGTGGAACGCGGCCAACCACACTGACGCTTGAAGGAGGGGAGGAGATGTGACGGTGCTGAAACACCGTACATCATATTTAATTATTCTACACAGCAAATTATACTTCTTACATGGGATTATCGATGATGGAGCTGAGACTTACCTAGTGAATAACCTGTTTGACGTCAGCGAGAATGTCGAAGCCAACGCGGATGCGCGGCTTGGCAGGCGAGCGAAACTGAAGGTGCGAGGCTTGAGGCTGCCCCCACCCCCTCACAATGCCGATGCCCCCGCCTTCCAAAGTGTATGACTGGGATCTAGCAACCGTCTGATGCTATGATCTGCGTCTTCAATATTTTAATTTACTGGATTTGAACCACTTTGAAAACCATCTGGGATGTTCCTCGACACTGGTCAACATATTTTTTGGACTATAAAAGGGGTTGTATTTCATCTTGGGAAGACATAAAGGATAGGGACCTCAACATGATAAGATATTAACTTGGCAGAAGGCATATCCTGCCATGTTTTATAGGGGCTTTATAGGGAAAATATTTTAAGATAGTGTGTTTTATGATCAGTAAATTTTTGAAATGTTGCAATATTTGAGCTAAGTTTGTTATGCTCTGTGATTCCATAATTAATGTAACTTTATATAATTTATTCATTATAAACATTTTCAATATTTAGTCTTTTAAAGCCTGTTTTTTGGCTGTTTGTAATCTTTTAATATGCTTGTATTTTTGATATTGGGCATTTTATATGAAAAAAGAGAAATAAGCCCACATACAAACAAAATAAAACAAACCGTCTGTTGATCATTTCTCACAATTTTGGGGGTTAAATACTTGATATTCCGATATGTATCAGGGGATGGTTAACCTTTTTTCGTAATATTTTGCGACAACATTATTTATTTGTACTCTGAACTCTGCTGAATGAAAGATTTTGGCAAAACTCATTTGTGATCAAATGAGTGGTATGGAAGGAAAGGAAGTAGAACATCACTGTCATGGAGTGGATGGGTTTCCTGCGGGTGATCCCGTTCTGTGATAAGCTGTACCACCACAGTAGAGGCTAAGTATGGTAGTACAAGCAAAATACTATCACTATTTGTTGTGCCTAATGGTGGACCTCCTTAATTACACAGGGACTGGTATCAAGCCATAAACCTTCCCAAATTGGTTTTTTCTGATGCACAAAGATATTTTATATGCTGACTATGATCATAGGGTGTGAAAACACTCAAACAAGTTCTCCCAATGGTTTAATGGCAATTTGAGCAAATTTTCAAAAAAGGTTTTGTCATTAAAACTGAAAAACTATTACAAGAGTATTGTATTACCACACAGTGTACAGCCATTCTCATTAAAAATTAAGTGTAAATGGAATTGGCAGACAATTACATTTAGATGTAATTCACCCAGTTGAATTCAATTGCGAGATGCCTACAGTTCCTGAAATTATGAGCAATGGTGGTGTTCGAATTTGTGGTGACTGCAAATTAACAGAAAATGATGAATTTGAGGTTGAGAGATATCCACTTAAATTAAAGACTTTTTTGCTAAAATTCAAGGTGCTAAAGTATTTTCAAAAATTTATGTCGCAAGCCTATCAACAGCTTCAGTTAAGCGAGAAGTCGCAAGAAATCTGTACTATTATAACACATCAGAAATTTTTTTTGCTACAAACAATTTCCATTTGGTGTAACACCAGCTTCTGCTATTTTCCAGCGCACTATGGATCAGGTGTTACAAGGCCTTGAATGTATTGTTAGTTTTCAGTATAACGTTTTAGTTACACAAAAATATCTAGAAGACCATTTCAAGAATCTGGAAAATGTCTTCAATTGTTTGTATGAACCTGGGTTTAAATTTAACAAAGAAAAATATTAGTTCTTGTTGCACCCAGTTTCATTCACATGACATACTGTGAACCAAAATGGCATAAGTACATAAGCTGAAAAAGTTAAAGCTGTATAAAATGAACGAAAACCACAAAATGTATCACAGTTAGAATTGTTTTTAGGATTAACGGAGTACTACAGTAAGTTTCTTCCTTTTCCAGCTATGATTATGGCACCATTGTATGCTATGCTTAAGGAGGGTTGTAAGAGGACTTGGTCGGTATAGTGTGATGATGTTTTTGCACATGTAAAGGAAGTTCTAACTTAATCTAAGGTATTGGCTCACTATGATCCAAGCATGCCAGTTCAGTTAGCTTGTGATTCATCACCATATGGCTTGGAGGCAGTAATTTCATATGTGTAGCCATCTCTGGATAAGATACCTATTGCATTTGCATCATGCACACTTACCAAAGCTCAGCAGAACTACTTATAAATTTATCATGAGACATTGGCAATAATGTTTGGTGTCAAACAATTTTCACAGTATTTGTACGGAAGGCATTTCACCCTCATAAATGATATAACTTTACATTTTTGGGAAACACAAAGGCATACCACAGATGTTAGCCAATAGGTTGCAGCGATGGGCAATAACACTGCAGGGTTATGATTATACTATAGAGTATGTTCAAAGTTGTAGCAACTGAAATGTTACAACTGATAGCAGCCTATCACTGCTACCATTAGCAAGGGAAAAGGAACAGGTGGAGGAATTTTCATATGTAAGGGTGGAAACAGAAACATTCTTGCCAGTAACAGCCAGAAAAATTAAGATAGAGACAAGGACAGATATAATGTTGAGCAAGGTGTTACAGTTTTGCAGTTTATGTTGGCCAGCTGATTTTGAGAAAGATCTAAAACCATACTAGAACAGGAGAGACCAGTTAACAGTTGAGCAAAAATGTATAATGTAGGGACATTGGGTTGTCATATTAGAAAAACTGCAGGGCGAAATATTAAAAGAGTTGCACTCATCTCACTTTGGAATAGTTAAAATGAAGTCCTCAGTTAGGTTCTATGTAAGGTGGCTCAAAATTGATGCTTGTTAAGATGAGGTAACAGAGCCGTGCACTACATGCCCACAAAGAGAAATAACTCTCCAAAAGCTGTTCTTATACCTTGGAAATGGCTAAGTCACCCATGGCAATGAGTACACATTGATCTAACAGGTACATTCTTGGAAATAGGTAGTTTTGACAGACAGTTACTCTAAGTGGCCAGAGGTTCAAAAATTGCACTCAGCAACCTCAGAGTCGATAGCTGCAAGTCCTCGTGGATGGTTTCAAACTTTTGGTTTTCTAAATTATATGGTCACAAACAATGGTCTGCAATTTACTTCAGAACAATTTGCAGACTTCTGTAAGGTTAATGGAGTTAAGCAGACTTTTTTGCCACTTTATCTCCCCGAGACAAATGGAGCTGCAGAGAACATGGTAAAAACTTTCAAACTTAAGGTAAAAAAGTTTAAATCTGACAAAGTCTCTTTAGAGATAGCATTGCCACATTTCCTGCTGAATTATAGAAATAACCCTCAGATCACTACAGGGAAGACACCATGTGATTTAATGCTCAGTAGGACTGTGCATACAAGAATGTTGTAGGTTGTAGGTAGTACCAAACTTTACAGATAGAGTCATACAGCAACACAGAAAGTAAGGCGAAGAGAGGAGAAAAATCAGGCATTTAAATGTGGGCCGCAGAATCATGGCTAGAGATTATAGACAGAACAAAGAGAAGTAGATTCCAACTACTATCAGGGAACAACAGGTCCCCTGACATAATATGTTGTATGTTATAATATGACATAATATTTTATATTGTCGAAACTTGTGAGAGTATAAAGTGGCTAAAGCACATAGATCAGTTAATGAGAGGCAAGGTGGAGATGCTGGTACAGGAAGAAGAGAATCATTTTTAGGAAGTAGGATGTGCAGTAGAGGTTGGTACACATGAGAGAGAAAATGATGTTATTTGTGACATCACTGCTGGCTCAACACTTGAATGTGCCAGGGGCAACAATCAAGTCAAGGAAGGTTCAGAGCGATAGTCTAGTATGAGTCAAAGAAAAATAAACTAGAGGTGCAGAACACAGAGCTCCTTCACCCGATTTCAAAGGTTTTCTGACAGACAGCATGGTTGAATCCAAAGGAAGTGTGAAAGGCAGGAGGTACCCAGAAAGATTAAGGAAGCAGACAAAAATACTAGATTTATACGGAGGAGGATTGTAGGATATGAAGGTAGTAGTCAAGTGTGTCAGTTGGCAGAAATGTGCTGAGCGTAGGTGTAATGGATTACACAGCAAGTGAGCGATGTAATAAAGTGTATAAATGTAAGTGAAATAAATATAGTACAGTAACATTGCATGAGTCACTTAAAGAATTAGATAGCTAACAATGAAATCTCATACATTTTGTTGACACTCAGTTATGCCTATACTTAAAAGGGATAGACGCTCACATTGCTTAGAATAGTAGTGATATTAAAATTGTTGTTAACACTTTGACCTGTAATATTCAAGTAATTCGAGATCTAAGACTTACATTTCTCTCTAATAACAATCTTACTGGATTAGCAGAAGAAAATAGCTTTTCCTTGAATTTTGAATTAATTTTAAATTATGTTAAATGGGAAGTCTGTTTAAAGACAAGATATTACAGCTACTGATAGATTACAGTAATCTTTGATTCATCCTATAAATTGATCTGAAATTTTAAAAGAAATTGTTTTATGATTACCAGCAGATACTACTCTGGTTATAAATATAAATGAGGTAGGGGTAGTACATGCAATCACACATCTGAAAGTATTCAATTAATTGAAAATTCTTTTGAAAAGTAATAATTTATATTTCTAAATTTACAGAGTTGATCCTTTTCCTACATTTTAAGAGGCAAAATTTTGTTTGTCTTACATATCTAGCCATCATCATATTGCTTTATCGGAAGACTGCTAGTATTATGTTTTTATGTCAAAACCAGATATCAATGCATGCAAAGAAGGTAATCATATTATTTGCCTGGCTTATTTGCCTACTTATTTTGTTAATACACCCCATTGTTTGATCAATTTACTTCAGGGTTAGACACTGAGATCAGTCTCTTTGCAAACGAGAAATATTATTTAATTTGTTTCCCCTAGTTTTTATAAGAAGCCAAGATGGTAGTGCTTGGATTTATAGTCTCGCCTTTAAAACAAAAATTACTTAATTATGTCCTATAAATAGGCTAAGGAAAGTGGACTGTCTTCTCAAGAAATTCTGCTACAGGTACATAATTGCACAATCTTAGGGCTTGGCTTCACCTAATATGCATAAATTAATTGTTTTTGTGTCATAATTTCAGTTTCAGAGGTATTATTGGAAATGTTTGATTTTAGAAAATTTATGCTCTACTAGTTCTTTAATACTTTTGTATCTAATTTTCCTGTCTGCAAAAAGGCAGGAACTTATTGATGAAATATAAATATGTTCCAGACTTTTTACAACAAGCAGACAACACACAATTAAAATTATGCACAAAAATGTACATTTTATATAATCGTACATTGTCAGTAATTGCTATGAATCCGAAATTATGATGCAATAATGAAGAACTTCGGCAAAAGGGGTAAAACAGAGCTTTAAGCAAAGAGTTCCAGCTTCTTCCATGTAGTAATAAAATTACTTAACTTAAAAATGAACTCAACCACATTCATTTTCTAAAGTTAACTATTTTGTTAATGGAAGAAGAAAATGTTCAGCTTGTTGACTTCCATGTTAATCTTCCCGATTTGTATGAAAACAACTTAATTAAAAATTTGAACGTGGATTCATTATTAATGAAACCACGCCATACCAAGATTATAATACGTATTTTTCTAGGATTGGTTAAGCTTTGTTTGCCTGAGGCGGATGAATATCTTGGAAGTAGGACTTTAGCAGGACTTCAGAAAAGTTGGTAGTAACCGTGAATTGACTATAAGTCACTGTCGTCCTTCACTAACACACTCTGCAAAACAAATAATGATGGGTTGGACATTCATATTGCTCTTGAAATGGATAATGGGAGTGTGGTGACCTACTAGTCCAGCACAAAACATAGAGGACCCGCCGAACTGTTAATGAAGTTCAGCGGTGAAGTTTTTATTTTAATGCTTGCTATTTCCTCTCTATATTCAGACAGAGTTGTCATCATGCTGCAGCAGCTGTTGTCTTATGTGGTTGGCCACTTAAGCGTTGATTTTCCATTGGATGTGCATCCCTGTTCTTCGAAAACGTCACTTTAATTCACATAGTCTGTGTTGGCTACTTTGAATTTTTATTCAGATTCATCAGAATATGGGTGCCCAGCCCTAAACCCACCAGGACATCTCGCTTTACTAATCAAGATGACTGTGAAGCATCCTTGGAATTTCTAGAGCAACCCAATGCAAACAACCCCACATCATTACGCTGAGCTGCTGCAGCCACCACCACATTCATCAAGTATGAGTGAGTGAGTGAGTTTGGGAGCGTATAAAAGCAAAGTATGGTACCCATTTTTTATGTCAGTGATTTTAGAATAAAATATTCCGATTTTGATTTAAGTCTCTGAAATAAAATTTAAAAAAAAATTCTGAAAGAACAAAAATTAATTTTTTTAAGTAGATGTTTAAATGTTTATGTTTAATGTGTAAAGTTATTATAATACTGCTTCAATTCTGTAGTCTCACAAAAAGGAATGAAATCCAAGTTATTAGTTTGTTAGTATCAGAAAGCAAAGAAGCTAAATATTTTAATTACTCTTGACGTGAACTAGGTATCCGCATGTGCTCTCGTGACCACTTGCACCTCCGCAGTCACTTACACCATCTAGCCTACACCGAGCCAAGGTGAACACTCGGCCATGAGCATGATAGAATGTGCCGGCGAGAACGGAACTCACCTGCCTCGTCGTCATGTACTACGTGACACAAGTGACCATCTTGCTTTATTCACCCCTAGAGGTAACTTTTGGGGGTGAATAACAAGCGGTCTAATATGGTGTCCCCCTGAATGCCATAGCTGCAAGGCACGCACCATCCATTGGAGGGAACATCGAGGCACAGCTCGTGCCGCGATGCCCGACGTCTTCACCAGTGACGTGATGGATGCCCGACGTCTTCACCAGTGACGTGATGGATGCCCGACGTCTTCACCAGTGACGTGATGGATGCCCGACGTCTTCACCAGTGACGTGATGGATGCCCGACGTCTTCACCAGTGACGTGATGGATGCCCGACGTCTTCACCAGTGACGTGATGGATGCCCGACGTCTTCACCAGTGACGTGATGGATGCCCGACGTCTTCACCAGTGACGTGATGGATGCCCGACGTCTTCACCAGTGACGTGATGGATGCCCGACGTCTTCACCAGTGACGTGATGGATGCCCGACGTCTTCACCAACGACGTGATGTCAACCGGCCTACTGCTCAGGAATCTAGTGCTACGTGACCCCAAGTTAAGTGAGATAGTGAGGAAATAAATCCCAAGTGCATTGAAAGTGCTTCGAACCCCATATCTATTAAATTCAGTGATATTTCTTTATTAAATATCAAATCCAGCGTGGTTACCCAAACCCTTTGTCTGGGATGGACTCATACAACCCTCTCACATTGGGACACTAGGACTCACCCATTGGTGAAGCCTACCGGAAGTGTTATGGCCATTTTCCAGACCCATAATTTTTAATTTTAATTATTTCTTTCATTAAAGTGTGTTAAAGTAAATTTGTTTTATCTTTTTCAGCAGACTGCCTAACCTGGCCTTAATTTCTTTTAATTCATTTCTTTAGTGCGGTGACATACCCCGTGATGTCAAGAGTTGGGTATGTCACAAATATATATTTTTGTAATGTAATTTTATTGTGTATCCTTTTGTTTAGTCTTAAGAGGGCTCAGTGTATTTTCCACACATTTTTGGCACCGACTTCAGCCACCCTAAGTGGAAGCAGATGCCATGATGCCAGTCTGACTCCAGCATTCGGACCGACCAGCAGCATGGGAGCTTCACTCCACCCATACCTTCTTGGCACCTGCAAACTTGGCTGTATTCACTTCACTGCAATAATAATGTAAAATCACAATAACATTTTCTCTTTCTTCATGCCCAGGGGTTGACCGTCTGTCACCCTGTAATTTACCCAGGGCCTAATGTGTAATGCATATTTCACATAATTATTATGGCCTAAGCAGTTTTTCTCAACATTGGTCATCAGCAGACTGAGTCTGCTTAACTGTTTACTTGTAGTATAAGGGCTCATGTATCACAAACCACAAGTAAACGTCTAAAGCCCACACTTGCATTTTATTTTTTTTTAACCTCCTCTGGTTACTTAGGATGCTGCATCCACTTGCAGCATAACCAAAGTGTATGAAAGCGTGTGAAGTGGCTCACAACCTCACCAACATAATAGTGAAAACACACTAGGCATATTGGATTACGTGCAGTTTCTACATCTACCAGCACCGCAGACCTTCAGAGGACTTCAGGGATCCACGGGGCTGTCAACAGCACGACACTCAATTAACTAATCCTCACAGAGTTATGGCACTGGAAAAATTCACCAGTTCAATCTGGTAAGCAAGGTAAGGTGGAGACTTTCATTACCATCCCTTGAACCCTCCACATGTCACTCTATTGAATTACAATGCAATTGATACTCTCAGATGTTGTATAAGGTAAAAAAAAATTTTTCTAAAGCTTTAAAATTAAATGTTTTAATTATTGAAAGGAAGTTTATATGTAAACAATTTATATTTGGAAATTTATTAGCTAATATTTTTTAATTCTTTATGATTGATGTTGTTCATTCATACCAGTCGATTGCTACACATACCTGTATTACTGAAAATGATGTAAACCCACTTATGAGGTATTTGAAGTTAGCCTTGACCCTAAATTAGTACCCTGTTTTGAATCAAACTATACATTTTTGAAAGAACTTAACTTTGATATTTTAAATAATTTTGAACATAATAACTTTGAATTTAGAAAACCCCTTTTAAAACCCTTGAAAAGGCAATGAGCAAGTTATCCTGAAGAGAATTCATCTTTGTTGCAACTACTACAACAAAGTATTAAGTCGCTACAACCTGCAGAGAACTTCAGTAGCACCAATTTCCCACATGCTGATACCAGATCCAGCCATACTGGAGCCCACGTCCTTTTTTTCAACAATGTTCATTCAGAGTTTGGTTTCCTGTGTCCAGTGTTGCACCACCGGAAGTTACTTCCTGAGTTGATAACTTCATCTTTGCAAACTTCTTGCCCCTTGTTGCTTCAAGAGTTCTCCTCCAAAGTCTCAGTTTGAGACTCAATTTATGCATTTCCCAAAATTTTGCTAGTGGATCAAATCTTTTAAAAACAATGGAGTATCATGGTCCCAGCCAGAACGAACATATATATTTTCATCCTACACGAGCCTCTAGACTTGGCGTTCTGACCGACTTTAGTATATGATGGGAACTTTTATGCTACGCACATTTTGAGTGACATCACTGTCCATACCTGTATTCCTTGTTAATTTTGCCTGAGGCATGACACAACTCAGTATTCTGTTTTTCTCTCAAGCTGATGCAATTTCCTCAAGGATGTCAACAATAAACTTTCTAGAAATGGAGGCATGTGTGGTCCTATCATAGATGCTTCATGGCTTTGTGACAGTTTGTCCTTGGAAATGCCCTGAAACCAATGGTCTGGATGTCAGGTTTTTCCACATCCCACAAAGACCTTCAAGACAGAGACAGCAGAGCATCGTAAGAAGATTTACCTCATGCTAGACCAGTCTTCTGGGAGAAATATGGCAGTATAAACGTGTCATCATACAACCATTTAAGTGATATGATGTTAACTTGGTTTGGTATTCTCCAAATATCCACCACAATGGTGTCCAGTAAGTAATTGTATGCAACTTAGTTTTGTGTGCATCTGGTCATATAATTAAATCTGGGTTAGAATAAAGCAAAAGTATTCTTATTTGTTAAAGAATAATTATCTTCCATACTTCCCTGTCTGGTACACTACAATATATGTATTTGTAAACTGTTTATATTTTCGTAGTTCCTTTTTCAACTGATTCATTAATAATATCTATGATCATTATTAATTATTTTCAAAATTTGTTTGCATATGATGTTAACACCCATATGTTTTGTCATCCAACCTCGTCCCTCGACCGGAATAATCCCATCATGGGTCATGCACACACGAGGCACAGGGCCATACGATGGATGTGATGCGTGTTTTAAATGCACCAAAGGTGGGTTTTGACAGAAGGGGATAAGGGCTCTTGTTAACTTAAGGTTTTCATTAAGGGTTCTGTAATTAGTTCGTAAGGAATTTGACGTATCTGTTTGCATTCACTCCCATGCACATCTTGTGGTGACAGCGGCTGATGACATCAGCAAACAGTTTTGTTTGTGTGTAAGATCTCTTGTGTTTGTTTGCCGTGCACTTTCTGTAATTTAGTAAGTAAGTATTGCTGTATTAATTTTTCCGTGCAGTCCTGCGCACATTCTTGTACTCATCAAGGCTACTCTCATGCTTCATATCCATGCACGTGGTCCTACGGGGCCTGCACTTCCGGCACTGACTAGTGTGCTCGTTCCTGACAGCCATTCTACAGTCTCTCATTGAGGCTCAAGCTGGACGGATGCGTACCACATGGCCTACGGGCGCTTCATCACAGATCTAGTCATTCTGTCTGCTTAATATCTCAAACCTTTTATTTTACCCCCACAGCCATCCTTGGCCCTTTCGTTGATTCAGAGGGCCCGTAATTAATTATTTTCGCCTGCAGACTTTTTGTCGTCAACATAACTTTGTGTAACCTATGCTGGTCGAGGCAAGGTATCGTACAAGGGTTTTCTTTAGGCTGCTGTGTTAAATAATGTACTGGCTAATTTGCTTTTGAGTTTGTGTAGCACCCTGCACAATTCAATTTCTTCTTACTTTACAATAAATGCCATATGGCTCTGGATCTAACGTGCACATGGTCACGTTTATTTACTAAGTTTATTAAGTAGTCCTCCTCCCTGCACTAGTGTTCAGCGTGCTCCAAGGCCAACAATGGAGCTGAAGAGGCATGTATCGTGTTGATGCAAGTCACATGGCTATGCAGCGACCTGAGATAGAGTCTGTGCTCACCACGTGGCCGTGTGCAAAATTAAGGCCTTGCGCCATGGGTACACTACAACTACATTACCACTTCCATATGCTGCCTCACCAGTTAACCCCGTTAAGAGTTTATAAATAAAAACAGTGTAGTTGATTTTTTTTATTAAAATTTCTTGTATTTAATATTTTACATATTTAAGATATAATTACAGAAAGGGACATCAATTTTTAATGTAAATTTAAATAAGATGTCAGAATTTATGGCATTTTACCAAAGCCTTCTTAGATATTAAATAGTTATAGCTATGTTATTTAGAGACATATTAAGTAACTATGCTGAGTTTGTCAGCCAATTTAAACTAATCTACGGTGTAGTGACCACATTTCTTCAAGTTGTGTTGTAAGCATAGTAGTTATGAGACTCCAGCAGCTATGATTTTTATAGGCATAGTTGACTATAATTTGCAAACTGTTAAGGTCATGCCCATGAAATTCAGCATTCAAGTATCATTTCCAAACCTCAATATTGTGCATGTGTCACTATAAGCACTATGACCTTTCACACACATAGTGGTCTTCTGTTAGTTTTGAAATATATTTCCATCTCAGTGTTTTTTTTACGAAATCCGTTTGATATATAACAGGATCATTAAAACAAATGGTTAAAACAAGAAATAAATATTTTATCTTTCTTCTTTATTCATTATAATTTATATTACTTTGTAAAAACTTAATATTTATCCCTATAAAGTGTGCACCCTTATAGACATCACCCACAGTCTGTCGTTAACATAAAACCAAGCAATTACACACTTATAAACCTCATGACGACATGCAGTGAGCTTGAATGCATTGTATGTGAAACAAAAGAAACACCAATTTGCACTTATCAGTGATTTAGATGGTATACTGGTGGACCCAGATTGTTTGGTTTGACCGCTGTCGCGTTTGAAGGAGCAGGAACTGGGGATGGTGGTGCACTTGTGGAAGGTGCAGACACAGTCACTGTTGCATCCGGTGATGAGATAGAGGGCTCGGCATTCATACTGGTCGTAGGGAATTCTGGCAGAGGGGTTATAGGATTGCAATTATGTTACTGCTGTCTATAACAAGGATGATGGAGGTTGCAAGAACTCTGTCTTGCAGAACGGACACTGAATCATTGATGAGACCTCAGTTTAACTTTGCATGATATTACATGTTTGCAGAAAGTATCGTTGTAGTTGGAAAGTAACCCACACCTTAAGCACAGATATTAAATGGAGTTGGATTGCTTCACAAGTCCGTGAATTTTATACTTTCGTACAATATGTTGGTGCGAAAAGACCTTGTCACAATACCTGCAGTGACAAGTTTTTTCAGGTGTATATAATTCAGCTGATGACCTGAACTCTGCCAGAGATGGCGCACAGTAGTCGATTCGACCAACCTAGCTAGACAAATGGTATAAAAACTTACGACGAAACGAATTTAAAATAATGCCTACAACAGCTTAACTAATGTTCCAAGAAACGATTTCTACCCTTGGAATAGCGATAACATACAATAGGAACGCACCCGAATCCTTTTGCCAAAGCAGGTAGAAAACTGCTCGCAATTCGACTGTGATTGTCATTGTGTTTGCGCGTTTTGTTTGATGAAGTGTTGGATATTTAAAGTTTATGCAGGGATAGAATCGTCTTCTACAGGTATTTAATATTTTATTTATGCATTAATGATAAATAACTACAAATGAATTCTAAAGTAAGAAGATAACAACTAAACTTGAGAAAATTCGGCCAAAATTCACAAGTCACCCGACTTTGCAATGTTATATTTTTTGAGTCAAGTGTAGTCAAGGATTTCCTTTTGTGTTTTTCTTATCCTTGACTATTTTTACTTATAATAAATATACCCATTCATTGCGATTTTTTGCGATTGTTTAGATTTTGTACATTTTGTCGATAGATACGTGGCCCAAACGGAAAGAATTTTTTGACGTGTGGCGCTCTACTAACCCGAAGAAACGATTACAAAGAATGGTTGACTTCTTGAAATCTTTCTTCATCAATCAAAGACGAATGTGAAAATATGGAGAAACAAATTGAATTACTGTTGCCTACGAAAATCACAAAATTAAACAAAGATGTCACCATTAGCCATCAATTAATTTTGACAATGATAGATGGTAAAATATGCAACATGTTAGCAGACAATAAATCCACACAAAAATGCTACATTTGTAAAGCTAGTGGAAAATCATTAAATTTAGTGGAGCCATATGCTGAGCATGTTGCGGACCCAAACATGTACAAGTTTGGTATCTCCAGCCTGCATGCATACATAAGGACTATGGAATACCTTCTCAAAATTGCCTGTCACCTAGATATTAAAGAATGGCAAGTAAGAGGCACCGAGAAAAAAGAAAGGATAAGAAAAAAGAAGAAGAAATTGTAAATCAATTTAAGGTTATGGGTCTCATTATAGACAAAGTAAGACCAGGAATGGGAACTAGCAACGATGGCAATACTGCTAGGTGCTTTTTTGCTAGTTCCCAAACAACTGCTAATATTACTGGTTTAGACAAAAAACTAATCTATAGATTAAGCATCATATTGCAAACCATTGCAACAGGTCTAGAAATAGATGCAACAAAATTTAAATTGTATTGTGAAGAGACAAGAGTCTTGTATTTGAATTTGTATGGATGGTACATCATGCCTCCAACCCTGCACAAGATCCTTGTTCATGGTTACATAATTGTGCAAGAATCTATAATACTAATAGGCCAGATGTCCGAAGAGGCCGCAGAAGCAAAAAATAAAGAAATCCGGAAAGTAAGATTGGGTCACACATGCAAAAGCTCACGAGCAAAATCAAATTTAGATTTAATCAAATATATGATGATCTCTTCTGATCCATTTATAACGTTATTAAGAAAATTACCCAAAAAACAACTGAGAGAATATATCAAAGACATATATTCCTTACTAAAATAGAAAATAAACATTATGTATATACAAAGTTATGTTTTTTTAGGTTAATCGCCAAATAAATGGATGTAGTACAGTGAATGTCATTTTATTTTACTAATTAAACCATTTTAGAACCAGGGCCCTAACAAGAATTTTGTCTCTCTAGATAGGTCAAATCGAATACTGTGTGGCGCAGCCTAAGAACTAGATGATACAGCTGAAGGAACAGATGATACAATTCTGGTTTTTCATTTTATGTTTAAAAAATTTTTAATTAAAATAATTTATTAAATTAATAGATAAACAATTTCTTTATCAGCAGTAAAAACTATAGTTCTTGTGGAAAGAAAAGTAAAATTTACATAATAATTTACAACAGTCCCATCAGCAATGAACTCTTTAGCCACCACTGGCAGAAATAATAACTTTATATAATGTTACAATACGAGTTCGTAAGGGATGGAAGTGTTAATAAAAATAAAGGAACAAAATTTAATTTTTAATTTTCTTATACTGTTATATATATTCACACAGCTATTATTTACAACATTAAACTATCTATCCCCCTTATTACTCTTGTTATTCTCAGTAAGCACAATTTTTAATTTCTGTTTCAGTTCTAATTAAAGTCCTTATAACTGTCTCTATAGTGGTTACAGTCACTATCACACTATCTATTTACATATATTTAACCTGTCTATTGCCATCATTCCAAAAGTCTGTCACTTACGCATCCAGTTCAATAGTCCCACCTGTCAGTCTGACTTTCCATTGTACCAATGCTCGCAGTTCGCAGACTTCACTCTTATTAGTCTCGTTGCCACCACTCATCACTTTGCTGGCTCGTCTCTTCGCTGTCTTCGCACACTTGGCACCTAAGGTCGCATAATCCTCCAAACTCTAATCTGTCAGCTTGGAGGCCTGTCACAGCTTAAGTAGTCTCACTGGCCCAATCTAAACGGTTCCTCTCACCTCAAATCTCACTGAGAGAGGCTATGGCAATGACCAGAATGTTCTTTCAAAGATAACTGCAGAAATTCAATCCGCTAAAGGTCAGGGAGCACAAGTCCCAATAAATTTATCTGACATGTGCAGCAGCTCACCTTTGTTAATTGCAGCGCACTTCTCAAGTTACAGTTCTGTCATTGGCCCACTTGCTCACTCGAGTGGCGCAGGGTAAAGAAAGTGATTCAGACCAGTACTGCCTCTTCAAGTCTGTTCATCTCAAACAGACTCCGCAACATCTTTACCTTTGTAGAGTGCCAGTCAGTCAACGTGGACAACCTTCGGCTTCACCCGAGGGCCTTTATGACAAATCCAAAACACCACATTATTGATCTTCTTCAGAATCCTGTAGGGGCCTTCCCAACATTTCTGTAGCTTCGGACAGTACCCTTTTTGATTCTGTGGGTTGTACAGCAACACCAGTTGTCCTTGAAATACTTTACCCAATATACTCCTGTTATACCGGGACTTCATTCTGTCACTATTTTCTGGCAAGTCGCTATATCTTAAAGGCTCTTGCTGTGTATGATCAACCACAGGAAAATCTTGGAAACTCTTGTTAAGTTTCACAGCTGCTGTGTTGGCCTCTTGACCTGACGTCAAGTTAATCATTTCAATTAAAAGTTGTTTTTGCTCTATGCCTAACAAATATACCAGTTTTCTGTACCCCCCTGTTTGCAGTAGTGCTGTATTCTCTCAAAGTATTATAATATGGTAATTGGTGCTCTACAGAAGGAATAATCCTTTCATCATCAGTTTGAAACGATGATGCAGCTACAGTATTTTCACTTGCATGCTCTTTTAGACTATGTCTACCAATCTGAAATGTGTTGGTACTTCCGATTTATGCTGCAGGTTATGGCTGACGAAGGTTATTTCTCTCTGGCACAGCAGATGCCAGCCCAAAATACTCTTTGCAAGGCATGCCAGACGTTATTCCTAGACTACAGCTCATGGAGCTGTGGCAGGATTCTCGACTGACATACCCTGAAGCACAGGTAGCGCCTGTTGACTGCTTCACTCTCTTCTCGATCTCATGCAGTCGGTTCTTCACCTCCCGAAGCACATCCTCCGTGGGACCGCCATGCTCAGAGCCACTGCTGAGAGGTGCCATCACATCGCTGGCCCAATGCTGTGGACTCCTTTCATGGCTATGTGACACAGTGTGCGCAGGGAGTCTGGACAGCACGTGCAGGGCATCATGTGAATTGTCCATTGATTTGTGAGGTGTACAGCTTGCAGCATCGGCTTGTCGATGCAGTGTCTCAGTTGTTGGGCATATGCATGAAAATCAACTTTCTTCACAGAAGTACTTGACTGCTTTAATTGAAGCTATTTGTTCTTCCTCTCGCTGCCTAGTACAGCCGCACAATGTCTTGCCATAGCTCCTGTGGTGGCTCCCCTGGTTGCTGGGTGCTACTTTGTAGTTGGGAATGGTGGGCATGTCTCAGGTATTGATCACTGAAACGTAACTTCAAGGCCAACACTAGTGTGGTGTACTTCAGCCACTTTTGCTCTGGCAGAGGTCTTAATGTTGTCAGTGCAGGACCTCTCAGTACAGCGGCAAGGTAAGAAGCCTGCTGTTTGTATAACTAGCCATTCAGTGTGGTGACTATTTCAAACTGGTGTTGTTACTACCACCAAGGAGTCTGACCATCATAAGGGGTGGGCTTCATTGCAACCCCCTTCCTTACTCTTGGATGTGCGACATAAATGCCACAGAGCTGCTGGCTATCATCCAAGTTTGTTGTATTGGTTACAACTTGCACAGCTTCATCACTTCTCTTGGTTGCCAATTTGGTGATAGTGGAACTCTGCTGTTAAAGAAATCCCTGCAGTTCTTTCTCTAATACACTGATTTTCTGTTTCATTTCATTCTTGATACTGTTCATCCTTTCTATTACACTGTCCACTATTTCATTCATGATGTCCATCCTTTCATTCACAATGTCAATTTTGTTGTTTACACAGTCAATTCTTGAATTCTCTAACTTTCCAATTCCCTTCATTTTCCTGTCTACATTCTCCATTACTATTTTCCCATTTACTTAGCCACTTACATTAGTTATTTTGATTGTTACATTCTCGTTTACACTTTCATTCACACTACTAATTTTACTATCAAGGCTAATAACACTTGTTCTCACTTGCCTACTTAATCTTTCAATAAATGTCCACAGTTCATCCATGTCTGCAGACATTTTTCTCCTTAACATTCACTGCAATGATTTCACAAAACTGTCATAATATTTCAGCCTACAATTATTACAATTAATTAATTTTTTTTATTATCACTAATTACTAGCCCATTCCCTAACGTAATTTGCAATTGAAATTCTCCATCTCACTTCTCAAAACAGTGTTACAAGATGCCAGAGAGATACATCCGAGTTCGTGAGAGATAGAGGTCTTAATAAAAAAAACGAGGGCTTATTCAAAAGTCATGGCAACTATTGTCTATCTCCCGAAAATGATCCAACACAGGAAATGAACTATGTACAGGTGAAAGAGTAAGACAAGTACATTTTAAAGGTGACACCACATGGGGGGTATGGATGCAGGAATGTCAGACAAGGAACACAGACAAACATAGCTGCTTGAAATGGCAGTTTATTTGATTTATTCTCGTACAACCTGTATACACTCATTTGAACAGGTACATATTTTACGTGTAGAAGCTGTTTAACATCCTTCAAAGTAGTCCCTCAGATTATCCCCGGTTCGTCAATGTGTGCTATCCCACGTCAAAATGCTGTTGCCATGATATGAGTGCATCCGTCTGGCCGTGAGCACATTCCCTATGTCAGTTGTCCGTTGACAGCGATGCAAAATGGAAGTAACCAAAATCGAACAGCATGTGTACATCAAGATAGCCGTATGCCACTACCGCAATGCATGCATATGTCGTGCAGAGCTACGGGAAGCATTGGGTAATCGTGCTATACCCTATCGTACAGCAGCAAGGTGGGTAGAGGCCTTCAAACAGGGAAGGTAGTCAACAACTGACCAACCTTGCAGTGGACGTGCTGTGTCATGTGGATGTGCTGTGTCAGCTGACCACAACGTACAAGTGGCTGTGGTCAATCAGTACCAAATGGATGACATTTTCTGGACTCTTATGGAATTAGCCCAGCATACAGGTATTCCTGCGTCGTCAGTGCACCAAATTCTACAGCGGGACTTAAATGTATGGAAGATTTGTGGCAAATGGGTGCCACATAACTTAACTGGGGTAGAGAAGTGGGCCTGATATGAGACATGTCATATCAATCTGGAACGCTTTCACTGTGAAGGTAATGGCATGCTCAACCGCATTATTGCAATTGATGAAACATGGGCACGAGCATACAAACCCAAATTGACAGCCAGTCCAATGAATGGCATCATCCTGAATCACCACGGAGACACAAGGTACGACAAAACCCATCACCCACAAAGCTGATGATCATTTTGGCATATGACAGTCAAGGTTTTGTAGTGTCTTATCCAGTTCGTGAGGGCTATACTGTAATTGCACAGTACTACCTGTCATTTCTGTGGTACCATCTTCGTTGTGCTGTTTGAGAGAAGAATTTCCTGAACTGTTGGGCAACGCTTTAGTTGTACTTGACAACGCTAGACCTCATACAGCAGGTAAAATTACATGTTGTTTACTGCGTTGGGAGTGGGAGATGTTGCCACACACTCCCTATTCTCCCGATCTTAGTCCGTATGACTATAATCTTATTCCCAAACTGAAGAGACCATTGCATGATAAACTCTTTGCCAACAAACAAGACATTGTCACAGCATTTTGATGAAAGGTAGCGCATATTGACGGATCTCAGGCAGCCAATGGTATTTCCCGTCTGCTACATCGCTTGCAACAAACTGTGGACAACCTCGGAGACTACCTTGAAGGATGTTAAAAAGCTTGTACACATATAATACGTACCTGTTCAAATGAGTGTATACATTATGTATGAGAATAAATAAATTAAACTGTGATTTCAAGCAGCCATGTTTGTCTTTGTTCCTTACCGGACATTCCTTCATCCATACCCCATGTGGTGTCACCTTTACAATGTACTTGTACACTTTAACCTGTGCATAGTAGATTTCCTGTGTTGGATCATTTTCGAGAGATAGACAATAATTGCCACGACTTCTGAATCAGCCCTCGTAATACAACTAAATTTAATTTTTATTTTATTTGTATAGCTATAATTATTCGTACAGCCTCTACTTACAACATTAAACTAACCATCTTCATCATTACTCTTGTTATTCTCAGTCAGCACAATATTTTATGTCTATCTCAATTCTAATTAATGTCTTTCTATTGGTTACAGTAAATTCATACTCATTATTTACACATATTCAATCTGTATATTGCCATCACTCCAGATGTTTGTCACTCACGCATCTAGTTCAATGGCCACATCTGTCAGTCTCACTCTCCACTATACCGATGCCCACAGCCCGCAGACTTTACTCTTGCTGGTCACTGTTGCAGCCACTTGTCGTTTTGCTTGATTTTTAGCTTTTTTACTGCCTTTGCACACCTGGCACTTAAGGTCGCACAATCCTCCAAACACTAAACTCTCAACTCTGAGGCCCATAGCAGCTTAAGTAGTCTCGCTGGTCTTATCTAGAATGTTCCCCACACCCCGAGTCTTTCTGTGAGAGATTAGGGCAATGATCAGAACATTTTTTAAAAATGTAACCCTTGAAATTCAATCCACCAACGAATAATGGGAGCGCAGGAGTCCTGATAGGCTTATCTGGTGCACACGGCAGCTCACCTTTATAAATATTCACAAGCTCCTTGGGTTTCTAGCCTGGCCTTGTCACATTCCTTTGCTCGCTCAAGAGGAATGAGGCAAGGGAAGCTATGCAGAGCAGCAAGCACACAAAATATATTAATTTAACAATAATTGAATTAAGAAAGTATAAAAGAAAATATGACTATGAACACTCAGACGGGCTGAACTCCAGTCACAGACCTGCTCTGAGATAGCAAGAAGTTACCACCACACGCACAAAAGGGTGAATGACAAAATTCTCAAATGTGTGCACTCAATCAGGCAGAAGCCAACCTGTGGTACATCTCTACACCCTTTCTCCACACTCCTACATGACATCCATCTGTGTGTAAACAGATCATGTAGGCACGCATGCTCACAAGAGCAGATATCAAGTCATCTTCACTCCTTTTGAACAACGTGAAAAACATGGCAAAGTCCCACCCCCTCCTCAAGATGCACGTCACTAGTGTTACTTACAGAAATATTCCACCCAAATAATTCTGGTTCAGAAAGCTCCCAAATATGTGCAGTATTAATATTTCTTCACAAATGTTACCCTACACATAACCATGACAGTAAATATATAAAAACCATGAACTTTTACCAATGTGCACATACATGCACACACAATCATTTCTGGTCCCTTTGCAATATTTCCCAGTTGCCCACACAACATGAAGACATCTACTGTGATCATTAACTTTTACCCATTTGTAAATTTTTCATTTCTCTCCTGACCAGTGCCTAGAAAATAATAAATCATTATAATTTTGGGGGCGTGGTGGCTGAGCGGTTAGCCTGCTCACCTCCCAACCAAGGCGAACCGGGTTCAATCCCCGGCCGGGTCACTCCCGGATTTTAGCATGTGGGTATCGTGCTGGACGATGCTGCCACCCGGCTGCTTTTCTCCGGGGATCTTCCGTTTCCCCCGCCCTTTCATTCTGGTGCTGCTCTATACTCACCTCAATCACCCTCATCGGCTCTCAAGACCTCACAGTTAAGAACCGTCCAAATCTTTTCACTCACTCTTCACCTATCTCTTCTCTAAACAGTATAAAACAAAGTCGCTTATCCGCGTCTGTCTGTGTATTTGGTTAGTACTTCTAAACTACTTGATGGATTTTGATGAAGTTTTCAACATCATTTAGAGAATTTTTTGAGGAAGGTTTTGGTGTATAATAAATACATTTATATTTAATGTAAGGATAGTAGAGAAATGTTGAACCGTTTGTAATCAAGTTGTAAAAATCTGCTTTTAGGGCGCCTACATGGCTTACGCTGACTAAACCATAAGAGATACATCAAATTAATAACCTACAGAATTGTAGCTCTTAAAAAGGTCTACAGAAAAGTCCACAATAGCATATGTTTATCATTTAAGGATAACCCACAGTAACCATTTTTGTCTTTCAAAGTATCGCTGTAAAAACAAAATTGTTACCGGGTGAAGCCGGGCCGGTTTGCTAGTTCATTATAATTTTAAGAAAGGCAGACAGCTGAACATCAATTTAAAAAAATATGTATCTGAGTGACGGGGCAAGCAAAATAAACTGTTTTGATATGTTTTCTTGCATGACATTGAAACATAGACATTAGCATATAGCAATCAAAATCCTGAACCTTCTTCTATTAAGGAAGAAAACAGAAAATCGCAGTATGTGAAATCCTATGCTGGAAATTTGTCTGGAAAATACTTGCACTGGTAAATACAGATACATGGAATTTGCTACATCAGGCACAAATATTTATTAAAAAGCAGCTATTCACGTAATGAGTTCAGTGCATTATTTTTTTAGGCGTACAAAACTAAGAGTATGCATTAATCTTATCTGCAGATCAGTCTGATATAATTAGAAATTACTATTGAATGGCCCCATCATTTATTCTTTTCATTTGCAAACTGATGAGTATTTACATGGGCTGCCAAGAATAAATTAGAATACTAGCATTATTATAATTTTTTTTTGCATTTACAGTTTACACAGTGCTTTAATACATGCTACTTATATAAAATTGCTAAACTGCACACAAAAAACTGGTGGTACACACAAACCAAATGTTTCCGTAAAGCAGATGTATGCCTACTTGCAGGAAAAGATATGTCTGTTTAGAGTTGCGTAAACACATACTGTAAATGCCCATTAAAATCAATTTTAAGGCAGTGGCATATGCAAGGGAGAGAATATGGGTCCCCTTCTGATTAATAACAAATGTATATTAGTAAATCATTCAGATTGATGTGCCCTAGGTATTTTTGTTTATGAATGCCAGCTATATTTCGAGACAAATAAGCTAAAACTAGGTGAGTTTCATGCTTGGAATTTAAGGTAATGATAATATTTCATTCATTTGATTGTTTCTTCAATGTATCATAAATATTTCCTTTTCTCTGTCATCTGTTGGGCCACAGACAAAACTTAATTTCTTATATATCACTAAAAGATCACCAACATAGGTATCCAAATTAAATTGGTATATTCCTTCCTTAATAATACATGCACAAGGAAAAAAACAATAACTATCAATACTTCTCATGTATTTTTTTGCCCTTCAATAAGGAAATATATGTATCTTTTGCACAGGATGGAGTATATGTGCTTATGTAAAATATAAGTTTGGCATACAGGAGTGTTCTCCGGATGTATTACTTTTATAAGGGAGAATTAGACAAGCATTGGAAGAAGTACAAGAGAATAAAGGAAAGATTTTTTAAAAAAGTATTCTGATTGGTTGCAGGTCCATCTGAAGTTCCCTGAACAAGAAATTTAATTAAGTACAAAATTAACCTTACATTTGGAAACCCTTTTGCCATATTCTTCTGGTATTAGAAGACCCAGAATATAATTTGGGAATGCTGGCCACAAAATAAAATTAAGTTAGTTCGTTCTCTAACCGAAGAGTTTTCTACACAAGAGTTATTGTATGTAACACAGGTTTCTCTTCGGTCTTCAGGACAAAGGGCTGCAACTAATGTTTTACGTTGGATAACCAAAACTACTTGTCATAGAGCTTCACAATATAAAAAGGCCTATAAACAACATCTTTTGCTCCCAATACCTCACACATAAGAGGAAGCTATCTCCTTTTTTTGTGGAAAATAAATTGACTAAACGTCAATACAGGTATACAAGAATGGGTGCAGAAATGAGGCATAGTCAAATCTATCCTTCCTACCAAAAGCTTTAGGAAGCAAATATTGCATGTTACCCACCCCAGAAAAAAATTTAAGTAACTGACATTTCAACTGAAATACAATTACAAGTCACTGTTGTTCATACAGTAAATAGGTTGGTGTTAGTGCAGCAAGGGATACTTGAATGTGTTATTGAACCAGGAAATGCACTCCATATTGTCATTAAGTTGGGGGTGTGCCGGTAATAGCGGGCAAAGCAGCTATAAACAAAAATTCAATATGCCGCATGAGCCCGGTCACTATGACGGTTCTGATATGTGTGTGGTATCTCTAGTGCCTTTATAAATGCACTGTAGTGATGCGTCACAAAAACGTAAAACCCTCATGTGGAGTAACTATCAGCCTTCTTCTACACGGTTTTACAGGCCCATTAAATTACTTCATGAGAAAGAAACAAGAGACATGTCACTCAGGGAAATAAATAAAGTGGAGCAGAAAATTCAACATCTTAAGCCAACAACAGTGGTAGTAGCTGAGAAACAAATCCATGTGTATTGTTAATTTTTACTGACAATGGTGGATGGCAAAATTTTCAGTGCCATTATAATATTGTCAATGCAGGCATGCTATATATGTTGCTGCACTCCAAAACATGAACAATGCAGCATCTCCACAAACCGTTTGTGACATCACTGCCTTCAGTTTTGGTCTGTCCTCGTTGCACATATGGATCAGGTTTTTCGAATGCTGTCTACTTATTTCATACCAATAGGAGGTCAAAAAATGGCAAGTTAGAAGCAGAGATAAAAAAAAACATCCTAGCTGTCAAGAAGAAGCATGTTATAAATGAATTTTTATCAAAAATAGAATTATTGGTTGATAGTCTTATACCGAGGGATAGCGGCAATACAAAGGATGGAAACACAGCACGTCAGTTTTTTAAGTATCCTGAGTTATCCACATCTATCATGGGTGTAAATGAAGAACTGATATCCATCAATTTCCCAATTAATGTTGATGCATTTAACTAATTTACACGTGATACAAGAGACCGGTATCTATGGCTATAGCCATGATATTACATGCATGTCATTGTACACAAAGATCTCATTCATGGTGGAAGTATAATAGCATCAGCCATGTTACCAATTGGAATGCTCAGTGAAGAGTGAAGAGGCACAAGAGGTTAGACATAAGCATGTGAAGAAATTCCATGTAGAACATGTGTGCCCGAAAATGTTCACGCAAAGAAAACATGCAAGATATCCTCAACCTGCTTCTTATAATGCCGGACCCTGTAATATCTAGCATTACTTCCTTTCCTAACAAGAAACAAGAATCTCTACCACAAGAGATGAAAAATCTCTTAAAGGAACCTGAAATAGAAACAGACCCCGAAGAAGAAGAGGAATAAGATGAGGAAGAACAAAAAGATGATGGTGACGAAGAGGAGGACTAGAAATCTGGGGACGACACCGAGGAATAAGACGAAGGCAGCGAAGGATATTCAGGTATTTTTCTTACACCTAGTTTGTGTAACGCTAATGCCTAGTGTTTCAATCTAGTGAATTTATCTTGCTTTTCAATGTGTATCTTAATTTACGTCAAGCAAAACTTAACATTCACTCATAGGTTTTATGCACTTCAGACGCGAATATATTATCTCTGTAATTTTTCCCCACTAGATGTGCAATCCATCCCAATGTGCACTTGTCTTCTCGACAACACACACTGGGCACAGGCAATGGTGTTGAAAAATAGTGTTACCATGAGAGATGTTCATGCTCAATTTCACCTCTGTAACAGGGAGGGATATAGGAATGCAACATAAGAGCCAAGCATGTGGTTGCGCCGCATGATGGAATGTGGTGCACCAATCATACACTATACCTACTGCACTGTCTTTATGATTCGTCAAATTTAAGTGTTTCATTCTAATTCTTTACATTTTGCCATTTGGTAAATGAATGTGTACTGATTAATGGGGTTTCCAATTTGCTATTGTAATGTTGATTCTGGTGACATGCAAGGGGACTCACCTAAAACAAGCACCCTGATGGTGGGAGGCACTGGGACTCTCTTTCAAACATTTATTACATCATCATGTTTCTAAACATTACTGGTTACATTTTGTCAATGTTGATGGATAATGCATTATATCATGAGGGTTCCCCTTGCACAAATACCTAGAAGTTTACCCACTCTTGTTGCCTGTAGCACCATCTATCGCAAGTCGAACAACATGTTTAAGACACTAACATGGTTGTTTGTAATGTGGATTCCTTCTGGAATTAAATGTGGCAGTTCCCAATTGAGGTAAACTATGTACCGATTATAGCGCCATCTACAGTAAATTGCAAAAACTGTTTCTAATAAATATTTCATACGTATTGACATAGAATCCGAATCCGCAATAAAACATGGGGCGTCCCAAATTGATATTTCAAAATTCTCCCCCAAAAAAAATGGTGCGACAGTGAGCTAACTTTTGTTGGCTTTAATGAACTGCCCCCTTAAAAACAGTGAGACTATTATTTGGACACTTTTTGTCATATGATGCATTTATTTCACGTTATTCCATAGTCTCAGATAAAATGAATCACCTGGTATAATTATACAAACATAAAATTTGTTTACAAATTTTACCACTATATTTTGGAAATGGCAAATGATGTAAAAGGAGTGGTTTGTATATTTAATGTTTAGTCATGCCTAAAGTTTATGTAATGACTTAAATCAGTTCAGTGTGTGCTCCATTCAAAGATTGGAGAATATCAAGCAAGTACTCCAATTTCTGCCTTACTCACTCCAGCATGTCCACATGAACTTGTGTAATTACAGCAGTTATCGGAGCACAAAGTTCTTGCAGGTCCCTCACTGGTGTTGTGTATGGCACTTCTTTCACAAACCTCTATAGGAAAACGTCTAAGGGACTTAAGTCTATAGAACTCGGTGGCCAGCTTATTGGACCTTCTCTGCCAATCCAGCAACCAGGAAATTGGTTGTTCAGACTGGTCCTAATGTTCAAAGTGCAGTGGGAAGAGCACCATCCTACTGAAGCCAAATTTTAGGTTGAAGGACTTATACCTGTGGAAGTGAAAATTATTCCAACATGTCCAGTAAAGAGCTAATGTTACATAAGCTTCTGTGAAAAATTAATATCTCACATTGTTATGAAGCAAACCACACCAGACATGACTTTTAAGATGGTGGCACCCAATTTTCACCCTGACATGAGGGTTCTTGGACTCCCAAAGTTGCATTTTTCAGTTTAACTTTCCTGATATGTGCAATAGGCTTTGTTTGTGAACATCACCTTCCTCAGGAAATCTTATTCTTCGTCGATTCGACCAAGAATGTCAGTGGTGAATATATTGTGCATTTCAGCCTATCATCATGTTGAAATGCCTGTAGAAACTACACCTTGCAGACATGCAGCTTCACTATTTTGTACAGCATCCTGAGCACAGTGGTTGTTGGGTTGGCAGCTGCAGTTCTCTAGAAATATGCGAGTTGGCCTTTCGGGCTCAGCAAAATTGCATGTTGCACCTGTGCAATATCTGTGACACTCTTGCTTGGCCACTCTGAACTCATCTTATGCCTCGATGGTTGAGCACAGGTGCAGGTTCAGGATCT
>NQII01001921.1:231782-339149 GCA_002778355.1 Clitarchus hookeri | reverse complement strand
ATCCCATGACTTTTGTCACCTCAGTATATATATATATATATATATATATATATAACCCGATGAGGTCGGCAGCGCTTATATAAGACAACAAGCTTCTGGCAAAGTTGCTAGATCGGTTACTGCTGCTACAATGCCAGGTTATCAAGATTTAAGTGAGTTTGAACGTGGTTTTATAGTCGGCACACCAGAGATGGGGTGTACCGTGAATATCGGGAATCCGGTAAAACATCAAATCTTCGACATTGCTGCGGCCGGAAAAAGATTGTGAAAGAACGGGACAAACGACGACTGACGAGAATCATTAAACGTGACAGATACAACCCTTTGTCAAATTGGTGCAGATTTCAATGCTGGGGCGTCAACAAGTGCCAGCGTGCGAACTATTCAATGGACCATCGTTGATATGGGCTTTCGGAGCTGAAGGCCCACTCGTGCACCGTTGTTGATTGCACGACACAAAGCTTTACGCCTCGCCTGGGCCCGTCAACATCACCATTGTACTGTTGATGACTGGAAACATGTTGCCTGGTCTTACGAGTCTTGTTTCCAATTGTATCGGGCAGATGGACGTGTACGGGTATGGAGACATCCTCATGAATCCATGGACCCTACATGTCAACAGAGGACTGTTCAAACTGGTGGAGGCTCTGTCATGGTATGGGGCGTGTGCAGTTGGCGTGAAATGGGACCCCTGATACGTCTAGATACGACTGACAGGTGACAGATACGTAAGCATCCTGTCCAATCACCTGCACCCATTCATGTCCATTGTGCATTCTGACGAACGTGGACAATTCCAGCAGGACAATGCGACACCCCACACGTCGAGAGTTGCTACTGAGTGGCTTCAGGAACACTCTTCTGACTTTAGACACTTCCATTGGCCACCTAAATCACCAGACATGAACTTTATTGAGCATATCTGGGGTGCCTTACAACGTGATGTTCACAGGAGATCTCCACCTCCGCACTCCTATGGATTTGTGGACTGCTCTGCAGGATTCATGGTGTGAAATGCCTCCTGCATGCCTTCAGACATTAGTCGAGTCCATGCCACGTCGTCTTGCGGCACTTCTGTGTGCTTGTGGGGGCCCTACACGATATTAGGCAGATGTACAAGTTTTTTTGGCCCTTCAGTGTATATACTGGTCTGGAATAGCTTTGTTTTTTTGTTACACCTCCTTTTCATAACTTACAATGTATGTCATGTGGTCTGGATCAAGTTCTTATACTACTGCAGGCCAAGGCAAGATCATTAGCAAGAGAGGGTGAAAACGTACCATAATGAGTTTCTTGTCAGTTAGGGTGAGGTGCAAGGAAAGTGTTTTCTTTCACTGCATTTAACAAAATTGTATTTTACATAGAAAGTTTAAGGCTGCTAAAAGATGCATGCCAGATTTTTTATATTTTATTTCTCAACTTCCTCCTTTGTGGAATTGTATTCTTGGTTCACCACAAGGTTTGTGTGCATAAAAGAAGGCAGACAAAAGTAATAGTAAATGCATATGACGACTGGAAGTATTTTTTAATAGTTTAGAACTCGCTTCGGTTTCCTATTAGCTAAAAAGCTTACATCTTGGAACTCTTGAAGACATACTAAGCTGTGAACACGTAAGGAAAATTGAGAATTTTTCTTAAGTACAATAAATAACTTGCATTACATGAATTTGCTATATGAGTCATGGGCAATAGCTACCTGTAGACAATAGACTTAATTTGATAACGTCAGATGAAAGTGGATTAAATATCATCTGTTTTTAAGTATGCATATGTTCTAGTACTTGATGAGATAAGAATCAACAGTGTAAATTTTGAGGGTAAATTAATTTTAAGGTGTTCTGTGAAATGCTACAGTAATAATCTATGCAGTTACTCTTGGCTGGAAATATCAAGATATTATTTTGTAAGCTGTCACAGAAATACAATCTTCAACTAAAGTTAATTGTGATGTGCAATTTCCATGTGCGAATTCCAAAATTTTCACCTGTGAGGGTTTCTTTAAAAGTTTTTGGGTTTTTGTTAATATTAAAAGTATGGAGTTTAAAAAAAAAATGCAAGGAATAAAACATTATACTTTCATATTTTGAAATTTTTTGTGCAATACTTGCTTACCAGATTATTATTAATAACTTTTATTAAAGTACCCTAGTATTTTCACATAGACTGGCTTGTTGATTTTTGTTTTACAGTCAGTTATGTGTAAATGATTAATTATGGTCTTATTTTAGGCATCATTTAACATTTTATTCTAACATATGATAAGACAATTAGGAATAAACATGTATGTTCAAAGGTTTATATAATCAATGACTTTTGCAAGAAAATTGACAGTATAAAAATGTAACACATGTCACTACACATTATTTGTGACTTTGTATGCACGCCGCTCTCGTAAAGCAACAGTTTTCAGAAAAATTCTTAATTATCAGCCAGCTGCCATATTGCCATGTTTGACTTGTAGTAAGTTGCAACCAGTTTATAGTGCAATTACAGTATGGTGTAGCTAACTAGTTACATTTTTGTCAAAGTAAAAACTTTCTTCAATCAGATTATAATTTTCATCATTATTAAGTATAACTGCTTTGGAGAGAAGTGATTATGAAACTTTTTAATCAAATAGGCCTTAATGTACCTATGATCCACTATGTATACTATCAGAATTTTATCAAATACAATTTTGATGATTGTGACAAAATGTTAAATTTTTCTTTGCAATATTAGTAGGTTGTTTTCTTTTATTTTATTGTCTTACAAAATTTGAATAATTTATTTGATGTAAAAGTGTACTACAAAAAAAGTCAGGTAAAATTTTGTTGCCTGAAAATTAGGGAAACATCAAGGAATTTTCAAATGGATAAAGGTGACAATCCTGTTTAATAGTAATTTTAGTGTTTATAATATTTTTAGGTTGTGGTTTCAGACCAGCTATGATATGGTCACAGTCAAGTTGGTTGCCTGGTCTGGTGTTTTTTCATTGCAATTGTTAGCCCTTTTGCTATGTATTATATAACAATATTTTGGAATTGAATTGTAATGCTTTGGAAATACATTAATGGGTGTTAAGTAATTTGCAAATAATCACAAGGTTTCAAGGTTTAATTAGACATGCAGCCCAGCTACTTTCGTACTTGTAATTTCACATAATGAATGTCAAGAGTAGTTGTTTTGATTTTTTTTAATGTTCCTTTTTGTTATTTCAAAATATAATGTTGTAAGTATGTCACAACCTTTCTTTTTGCCTTGTGAGAACCAAAGCTAGAATCTGATTCGGGGTGATTCTGCTTCACCTGGCATTCATTCCCGGGCATTAGGTATGTGAACCCAATCAGAGACGCTAATAAACAACTATTTTGTGCTCCAGTGAGAGGGGGGCATTCTTACAGCACAAGTGAACATTTTGTGGAAAACTCTCTCAGAAAACTGGTGGGAGTGTAAAGTGAATCTGTGAAAGCAGTAAGATGCCAGCTGAACAATTTTGTGATTCTTTGTGGAGTTTGAGTAAAAAATTATAGACCGGGACGGGAGCTGATAAGTAAGTGCCTGTCATTCAAAAAAGAAATAACTACTTTTGAATTTGTTACCTTCCTAATGATTTGGTATGATGTTCCTGCCAAGATGCATTTCATCAGCAAAATATGGCAGAGTCAAAAAAGGCACTTAGATGTGGCAGTTAAGCACCTAGAAGTTTACATCAAGTGGCTCAAATACCATCACAAAAGGGAATTTTCATCAGTACTCATGACAGCGAAAAATGTTCTGGAAGAAGAAGGCATTGAAGTCATTGAAGCCATCAAAAAAGATAGAAAAAGAAAATGTTCTCTAGTGAGGCAGAGGATGAGGATCCTGAGGTTTCACTGAAAGACCACTTCAATGTAAACTAATTTGGTATCATCATAGACACAATGAAAATAATATGTCAGCCAAGATTTGAAGTGCCCAAGTATCATACAAGCATATTTGGTGTGGTGTACTGAATTAAGGAATATTGACAATGAGTGACAGAAACCTAACTGGCATATATAAAAAAAAAAAATTTTAATTCAAGCATATTAAAAGATAAACACAATAAAGAAACATTATAACTGTATCAAGAACTAAAAATATTTGCACAAGTCTTCAAGGGAGACAACAACCTTTTTTCAGCTTGTAACTAGATAGTTCAAAATAGGCTGTACAAAATATACCTATTAATTTATATTGCATTTCGAATAATAATCACTATTCCCCTTACTGTTACTTCTGCCAAGCGGTGCTTTTGAAGAACACCAAGATATACTCAGTAACTCCATGACTGAACACCGACTATCAGTTCTTTTTTCTCTCAAAATAGAAAATCATGTGGCATCTACTGTAGACTACAGTAATTTGATTGACGAATTCAGTCATGAAAAAGTTGCAGAATTGTTGATTGAATATCAGATTTTCTATAATTGAACATTACAGCTATCACTATTTATTTAGTAACTGAGTATCGTTTTTAGGCAGTGAAATAATTTTCCAGATTTATATTTCCATACAAACAATCATGCTGTTTTTAATATAGCATACTATATTGACCATGCATAAGCATCACCAGGATTTTTTCCAAGGAGGGGCCCAGAAATCAGAACAATTTTTCTTCTTAAAAGTGTGTGATTTACAACCTGATTTTGCTGCAAAATAAGTGCAGCAAACATCTGTCACATGTCATGAATAAATCTGTTTATCTTTTATAGTATACAATATAATAACATTAAAATTTTATTTCCAAACATTTACCATATTTAAATTATGGGAAAACAGGAAGAGCTTCAGGTACTTTTTTGTAGCAGAGACTTTCATTTTGGAGGTATGTCGCTAATAAGCAATTTATTTGTTATAAAAATTGTTAGGCCTACTTCATTTAGTTATGAAAATGATTACGATAAACAATTATTATAATGTATTTCTCACATTTCATGGAAAAGAATCAATTTTCCAGGGCAGAGCAAGTGCCCCTTCTGCCCCTCCTGCTGACGCCCATGTGACCATGTACTGCCATAAGCATGCTCAGATATGAACAGTTTGGATTGCTAATGTACTCTGTTACATTGTGTTTAAATCACATATGTCATTACCAATTCCAGGTAAAGGAAACATTTTGGATAGGGACTATATTCTCCAAAGTGATGGTTATGAACATGAAAATGGGAATATTGTAATGGTTTTAGCTTACTGTCTATTTCATGTAAGTATGATAAATTTTGACAGTTCTGGAAAATTAGCATGACCACAATGTATCCTTCCACCACAGCTGTTTTGTGAGTGAAGAAAAAGACTTTGTAAACAATTGTTATGAGTCCTGTGCACACTTTCATTTTCCTCTCTCTTCATGTTTCCTGTCATGGCTGGCACTGAAAGACTGACATTAGCTAACTTCTGTCCATTTTTCAATGTAGGATATTATAACTAGGTTGGCATTCCAACCTGTTTTTTTATTGTGATTGCCAAGTTAAGTTTGTCGGGGTTCTGTTTATTTTATTTTGATTGCAAAAATTAAATGGGGGGTAAGAGGCACTTAAATTTAACGTCTTTCATGTGACAGCATTGTTTTAAGATTCTTCTTACGTGTGTGTCATTTTGAGTTGCATATTGTTTTGATGGAGCAGAGGAAAATTTTGCTCGTACGGAAATAACATTCAAATTATGCTAACTTCAAAAGTTTTAACTTTAATGAAAAACAAAACGTGATATGTACGTTGCTGTTCATACAGATGCACCAATAAATACACACTTTGACCGAAGTTTGATTTACGAAATAGGACAAATAAAAAAATATTATTTACACACTACAAAAGAGTTGGAAGTGCAGCTTTAATAAGCTATGTTCATTTTAAATATTATAATAACGGTTTAGTTATACATTATTTACAAAACATGCAAACTTGCTGTTTGTAATTTGCAACCTCTTGAACACATTTTTTTCTATGGAAATCCTTGCACGATTACTTCACTAAAATCATGTTTGTTCATCACTTACATTAAATAATTTATTTGCAGGATCATTCAGTAAAATCAACACTTCCGCACGCTTCGTGAAATCCACAAACTTAATCTTAGAAACGTAAATTATATTTGTGTCGCTTCATTGCTGACAGCAGTTAAGGAAAATGGCGGAATGAGCCATTTTACAAAGTGGTAAACAAGTGCAGATAATATTAGTTTACTCAAGAAAACGCACTAAAATGGTACCTACAACCAACTATACATAAAAAAATTATTAAATTCCAATAAAATACTTCTTGACACCAACAAGGTACCCATACAAACACAATGACAAAAAAGCACAAGCACAATGGCGTTCACCGGGCTGGAAACATGGCTGGAAACGTTTGACGGTTTGTAAGTGTTGACATGCTCCGTCATAATTGCTAAATGTGTTTTAAAGTCAATTCACTAAAAGCCAAAAAAAATTTAATATTGCTTCAAAAACATAACTTTAACCATGAATGTTGTAAGAATAAAAAAAATCAGGTTTTAAATTACAACTTTTAGTTCTGAGTACTATTTTCTTCTTCCAAAACCATAATTAAAATCACCAACTTAACATATACCCCGTAGCAATTCATCAGCTGATACACTACTTTGCAAATGAGAGCATTTACTGTTTACGTTCTGTGTAGGATGGTCACATTGTCTGTCAGATTTTACCCCACTTACATGAAATGGACAGTATGCTTTTGCAAGGAGCCCCCACGAACAGCTGTTGCCTGTGGTCCTGCAAGGAATAAGACTGCCATTGGTTATAAGCTGTATTTAAATTGCAACATAGCATACAGATAACTTTATAACTTAAATGAAATTATTCAAATAATTATCAGTTTTCATGTAGAAGTTTATAACCAATTCTAATTGTCATAAATTTCCACCAGTACCACACTACATGTTTCTAATTGAAACTAAGGGAGAAAATTTTAAATATAAAAAGTTGTACTATGCCAGTTCTGGAACACTTTGCATCCATTTTATTATGGGTTTTTTATGTTTAAAATATTCACAATATTGGAATGTGCGTTCCACAGTTACATAACTTTTTTTTCAATCATACATTGGTTGTTTGCTATCTTGCAATTTTCATAATTTTTCTAGTTGTTTCTCAAAGCTAACCCTATTTTTCCCTAAGTTTTATGTCTGTTAATGTTGTTTCCTGTGTGTTGCTTCCTTGCTTAGTTGATTGATAGTTGTATCATTCAATTTTATGGTTTTTGATATTTTTTCCTCTAGGTTTCATTAAATTGATTTGGTGTAACTTAGTAAGAATGCTAGTTTTCAGTTGTGAGGAATGCTGAAAATATGCCTTGAATAAAATTTTTAATGCTACTTTGGGTGTTAAAATTGTTTGTTTTTAAATCTGGTTTTCACATGCCAAGTGGTCCAGTACCAGCAAGGTATATCTACTAATGTGTCTAATTTCTACCACAAACTATAGAGAAACTTACCTCAACTTTATAACTGTTGCGAGACCATGCTGGACGACGGTTCCTTCTCTTTGAACCCCTTTTCTTTGAACCTAGAAACACATGGACTACATAAATAGGATGCCATTAACTCGTAATAAATTAAAACATCACAAAAATTAAATTTCCTCATATTTTAATTTGTTTACATTTATACACATTACTCATAAACATTATGTCATATATACTTATTTCACTATGATGCATATACACTGAAGAGCCAAAAAAAACTGGTACACCTGCCTAATTTCGTGTAGGCCCCCACCCCCACCTCCAAGCACGCAGAAGTGCCGTAAAACGACATGGAATGGACTCAACTAATGTCTGAAGGTATGCAGGCGGCAATTCACAGCATGAATCCTACAGGGCAGTCCACAAATCCAATCTGCGCCAATTTGAGAAAGTGTTGCACGTCTGTCACGTTTAATGATTCTCATCAGTTGTCGTTTGTCCCGTTCTTTCACGATCTTTTTCTGGCCACAGCGATTTCGAAGACGTGATGTTTTACATGATTCCCGATATTCACGGTACACTCGTGAAATGGTCGTACACGAAAATCCAAATGTTATCGCTACCTCGGAGATGCTACATCCCATCTCTCGTGCTCCGACTATAACACCAAGTTCAAACTCACTTAAATCTTGATAACCTGCCATTGTAGCAGCAGTAACCGATCTAGCTTCCGACCGCATCACGTTACTCTGATTGGTTCCATATCTCTGTTATTTGCATATGCACGTCTATACCAGTTTTGATAACCTGCCATTGTAGCAGCAGTAACCGATCTAGCTTCCGACCGCATCACGTTACTCTGATTGGTTCCATATCTCTGTTATTTGCATATGCACGTCTATACCAGTTTTGATAACCTGCCATTGTAGCAGCAGTAACCGATCTAGCTTCCGACCGCATCACGTTACTCTGATTGGTTCCATATCTCTGTTATTTGCATATGCACGTCTATACCAGTTTTGATAACCTGCCATTGTAGCAGCAGTAACCGATCTAGCTTCCGACCGCATCACGTTACTCTGATTGGTTCCATATCTCTGTTATTTGCATATGCACGTCTATACCAGTTTTGATAACCTGCCATTGTAGCAGCAGTAACCGATCTAGCTTCCGACCGCATCACGTTACTCTGATTGGTTCCATATCTCTGTTATTTGCATATGCACGTCTATACCAGTTTTGATAACCTGCCATTGTAGCAGCAGTAACCGATCTAGCTGCCAACCGCATTACGTTACTCTGATTGGTTCCATATCTCTGTTATTTGCATACGCACGTCTATACCAGCTTCTTTGGCTCTTCAGTGTACATATGTTTATGGTTGACAGTTTACCCATTTAGGCAACACAGTCTAAAGAGACCAATTTTAATTCTTGTTTTTGTATTTACCAGATTATACATGCCTGTAGCCAATTTTTTTCATAAAACATACAGCAGTGTCCACATCATTCTTACTTGGGCTTTTCCTGGTATGGCATTTTCTGCCACACAGAAGAAAGCCACTTTCATTGTTTGGTAAATATTGAAGCTAATAAATTTGCTATAGCTAGAAATATATGTGATTGGTAAAACTGGCAGTACAGTAGAATCAGTAATTTAAACTATTTGGAGATGTCTCTTGTTTTGATTTGGAAATGTTTGGATTATCCAGAAAAAAATTTTAATAACATTAAAAACACTAAGAGCCCCACTTTGTGTATTTTTGTGCAATTTATTTGGATAAATAAGTGGGTCACTCACAAACATCACTACGTGATGAAACAGAGGAGCGAGGGTAGTGTGAACTTGAGCTAAAGTAAGTTACTGTTGCCATGGTGATGTATGCTAAAAATAGCAGATCACCTGAACAGTAGCAATACTTGTGTTCCAGTTCACCATAGTTTGATATATTGTGTAAATGGTTGTTGTTACTGCATATTCTATACAGATGGGTTGAGTTTTAGTTAAATGTGCATTGTTTTCATTCATTGTTAAATTAAGTGAATATATCTAGTCTTTGGTTGAATGATGCAGTAGAGTGACAGATAGAGAAAAATATAGCCCAAGTACACTAAAAGAATAACTAGAAGTTCTCAAGTCATTGGACAAGAGGGAAAGTACAACAAATTCAGTAATTTAATTTGGTGTCTGGAAAGACACTATCAGATACAGTAAAAAAAAAATTGCAAAAAATGTGAAGAATTTTGTAACACAATGACTGGGAAACCATTGGAACACCACCACAGCTCTACCATGTCTGTGTGTAATAAAGTTGATGAAGCAATTTTTTTATGGTTTACTCAGGTATGACAAAAAGATGTTCTTATTAGCAGCCCATTAATTCAAGAAAAGGCAATACAGCTCAACAAAATTATAAATGGTGATGCAGTATTTATTGCAAACAGAGGTTGGGTGTATCACTGAAAAAAAGAGGCACAGGATCCAGCAACTAGTAAAAACCTGAGAAAAAATTATCAGCTGATGGTGCTGCTATAGATAAATACTTAAGTGAATTTGCAGAATTCATTCCACCAGAAAATTACTTGCCACAGCCAGTTCAGCTGATGAAACTGGGCTGAATTTCAAAGCCTTCCTACTATAAGTCTTGCTGCAAGAGTAGTCATCAGCACTAGGCTTTGAGGTGAATAAACAATGTCACACTGTTATAACCTGTAGGAACCCCACAGCAACAAACAAATTACCGCTCATGGTAATGGGAAAATCTGCAAAGCCATGAGCCCTAAAAACCCTGATAATGAACTTTCTCACAGTGTATTACCGTAACCAGAATAAAGCTTGAATGATTGGTGATCTGTTTAAGGGGTAGTTCAACAAACAATTTGTTCCCTTGGTTAGAAGATGCTACTGTATTTTGATTGAGTGCTCAATCTCATCCTTCTGATATGCAGATAGTGGATGGAGATAAACAGCAATTATTTTGCTACCAAATGTGACCTTTATCTTCCAACGTATGGAATACATGCATATACATAGAGCTTTCCCCCCTCCACTCAGTCTATTAGGAATATGTATAGGATGCTTGAGGTAAAGTAAGCACTTTTGAAATCAACATTTAAAAAAATTCTCTGCCCGATAACTTTAGTGTATGCTTCCATACACAGTGGCATGCAGGTATACCAATTACAATATTGGTAACATATTTACGTTCCAAACAATTACACATTTTCAGTTGACTTGTGCATTGATAAAGTCATGAGGACCATGGCAATGTAAATTTTACATATGGCAAAGGATAAAAAATTAGATACTCAGGACTTTCAAAAGTGCTCACTTTACCATGAACAGCCTATAATAAATGTTGTTTAACATTTCAGTAACAGGAAATGCTACTTTCGTACAAACATAATTATTTTCATAAAATATATGTATATATATATATGTATGTGTGTGTATATATATATGTATGTGTGTGTATATATATGTGATATATATAGACACACACACACACATATATGCCTACACATTATAAAATTTTTATTTAATTTTCTACAAAGGTAAGAAATTTTAAATGAAAGGGCCCAAGCTGTACCAAACATAATTTTTACTGTTTGTACATACTATACCAACATGTTGGTGCGCTCAAAGAGATGCTGTACACTTTCTTAACAGCGGACAACCTTAGGTAGAAACAATGAAAGACATTCTTACCATTTGGGAGAAGAGATGAAAAACCTTGCGTAAACCACATAATCCTGAATGCAATGGTCGAGCCGTTGAGTGTCAGGGCGGGTGGTGACCATAAGGAGCTGTCAAGCGCTAAGTGCTAACGAAAGGGTGACAGAGTATTCAAGGCAATTGTGGAGATAGCTAAGTGGTGATATTTTACTCTGGTGCTATCTCATTTTGTACGTTTTATGAAGGGACGTGTAACATTGCACTACATTATAGTTGTATTTGAGATATATTTTCAATGCCGGCTGGATACTGTTTTTATTACAATTTACATTGATGAGTTTTATTACTTTTATTACAGATTGGCTGGTTCACATAAATAACATTTTCGTTTTGAAGTATGGGAGTGTAAACATTTGCCAATAATGGAAAGGCTTCTTTAGTTTTAGAAAATAATTGACTCCATCTGTATACAGAGTGCATGCAAGAGTATCATGTATGTATACTAAGTCATAAAAAAGTTGCAAGTATCCCGCAACTTTAGTCTCTAAATTTTACTTATTTTGCTTTTTAATTTAAAATGCTATACGATGGTTTATGCTTTGCTTATGTGATTTGCTATAGTTACATAGTTACAGTATGTGTTCATATATGTAACTATATATATATATATATGTGTATTTATGTATTTATTATCATTTTCATGAACTTCTGGTAGTCTTGTGTTTATTTGTGTGTGTTTCAAGTGCTCCGTGTCATAATTTCATAATAATTTGATTATTGACTGCAATTGTGTTATTTTATATGCCTCTAACTACAGTGTTTTAGAAAAAGTGGCTTTCCATTCAGTACTGCTTCCGACTATGAAACATGATAAACTCGTTAGAAAGTAGTAAAGACACTACCGAATTGTAAAAAAAAAAGTAATAGTTGTGTTCAGTATGAGTAATGCATATTTATTTAATGCTCTGTTTTTTTTTTTCTAGAATGTAGGCGTGCTTCTTTAAACATTAATATTATTACACAATCGCTGGTTTGTCCCGCGTGAGTGAGCAGAAGAGGAGGACAGAGTTGTTATATGATAGTGGGTGGCGAGTCACAAGGGATGTTTGAATGACAGGAGAGCGATAATCCAAGACGCGCATATCTTGTTACAAAAAGTGTACCGCCATGATAATCCCTTTGCGGCACATGCTCCTGACTTTCAGCATATTGAGTTTATGCGTTTATCTAAAGAATTCTCTACTGTTTTACTGCACTAGTTTCTTTCAGCGTAACTCATGTTGCAGCGAATTTTCCAGGTAAAGGCCAGCGACTATTCGAGCCGGCAGCCGATTGTGCAACAAGCTAGAAGAGCAACGAGTGGCGCCGTAGGTGATCGGTGGGAGGAAAATCTGTGACTGCGAGTATCAGCAGCAGTGAAGAGTGCGACTGGCAGGCTGGACTATAGGACTGGATGCGTGAGTGAAAGATATTACAAATTATGGCAACAGACAGAATGAATATGTGTTAATGAGTAGTATGATATAATTGACACATTATAAAGCTGGAGATATTCTACACAAAACCTCAGAGAGCCATCTTTCTTCTTAACAAGTACAATGGGTGATGATCATAGACTAACCAATGGTTCTATCACATCTAACTCCCTCATTTTCTTCAGAATTTTCAGAATTCCCTCAACTGCCTCAATTAATGCTAGTGGCAGTTGTCTGGGTAGCTGCTTAATGGGCATCTCCTGTATCAATGTAGTGGCAGGTCACATTAGTCCTTCCAAGGCCATTCGGTCCACAGGAGAAGACATCCCTATTTCTCTGCAGTAATATGGAGACAGCCTTCTCCTGGCGCCAGTTAAGATTTTTCCCTGTTCTTACCAGCAGTTCATCCAGTACTTCTGGTAGAGGACATTCTATTTGTTCTACTCTAGAATCTTCTGTAACATTTGGAACTATCTGTATGACCTGCTTGCAAACACCTATCGCGACCCCTTCCTCAAGACAAATGGCACTATCAGACAAATTCATCATTCTAACTGGAAAACTGTCACAATAAGAAAAGATCAAAGTCCTTGCTACAACTACTTTACCTGGCAGGATATCAACCCTTTCTGCTGGCTCAATTAGACCCAAACGCCTGACAAATTTTCCTTGACATCTGCCTGTAAAGGCAATTTCACTAGAAGCAGGCAACACAGTAGTTGACTACAGGCTACTGGGCAGCTAATTGGGGAGAAAAAATCATGCCATGTAGACACCACCAATTCTGTACTGTCTATCCTTATTACACCAAGTATTGATACAGCACCCCAGCCTATGTAGTACATCAAGTCCCAAAACACATTCATCCTCTTGTGCTATGTATATATCATGTTCTATGCTACGTGTGGTGGCGCCATTTATGATAGGCCACTCGCCATCATATAACTGCTGTCCTTCATTCCACTCGCTCACGCGGGTTGTGAAGCAGCAAGCACGTAACACTGCCTCCTCCTCAAGTCTGTTCATCCTGAACAGACGCTGCAACATTCGGATCATTGTAGAGTGTCAGTCGGTCGATAAGGACAACCTTCGGCTTCGCCAGAGAGCCTGTGCGATAAATCTGAAAGACCACATTATTGATCTTCTTTAGAATCCTTTAGGAGCCTTCCCAACATTTCTGTAGATTCGAGTACCTTTTCTTCTCTGTGGGTTGTACATCCACACCAGTTGTCCTTCTTGAAATACCTCGCCCAACATACTCCTCTCATAACGGGTCTTTATCCTGTCACTATATGGTTGTTTGTGCCGTACATAATGACTAATCCTTTCATTACCAGTTTGAAAAGATGAAGCAACTCCAGAATTTCCCAATGCATCTTCCTTTAGACCATGTATACCAATCTGAAAAGTGCTGGCACTTGCGGTGGATACTCCAGGTTGTGGCTGGATCCTCGTCCGACGTACCCTGAAGCACTGGTAGCTCCTGTTGACTGCCTCACTCCCTTTCTCGAGTTCACACAACTGGTTCTTTGCCCCCCAAACCACTTCCTCCATGGGACCGTTATCTTCAGAGCCACTACTGAGAGGCCATCCTATTACTCTCTCCATGCCATGGGCATCTTTCACTGTTATATGGCACAGTGTGCACAGAGCTTCTGGACAGCACTCACAAGTCATCATGTGCATTTTCAAACTGCTTTGTGAGGTGTGCAGCTTGCAGCATCAGCTTGTTGATGCAGTGTCTCATTTGTTGGGCATATGCACAAAGCTCACAAATTTCTTCATGCAAGTGCTTGCATGTGCTCATCAAGGCCATTTGTTCTTCACCACGCTGTCTCTTTACTGGCTGCTTCTGCTTTTGTTGCTGCTGCTGCTGTTGTAGGCAGTAGGCTCTCAGGTGCCCCGGCTGACCAACACTCAGGCTGTTTAGGTTGGGGGGCGGCGAAGCTCTATAGCACGAACCCTGGATGCAATGCCCCTTATGGTCATCTGCATCTCCTTCAGTGTCTTCATTAATCTGTATTCGTTGTCTTCATTCAGCATCACTGTCCGTACCGGACGTCGGGGTGTGACTCCCTGTCTTGCTGACTCCACCTCAACTGCTCAGGCCAGGACGTCCTGCATGTTGTGGGGTCCAGCCAGACGTACCGCTTGTCGTACCTGTGTGTCGGTGATGGCATCGATGAAAAAGCAGACTGTGATGATATCACGTGCCTCCTTGGGGCACCCCTCCAAAGATAGGTGGGAGAGTCACACACAATGTCTTGCCATAGTTCCTGCAGTGGCTCCCCTGGTCACTGGGTGCGGATTCGCAGCCGAGCATTGTGGGCATGTCGCAGATACCGGTTGCCGAAACATAGCTCCAAGGCCGACACCAGTGTGGGGTACTCCAGTCAACGTTGCTCTGGCAGAGATTGTAGTATGCTGAGTGCAGGGCCTCGCAGTACAGCAGCGAGGTAGTAAGCCCGCTGCTCGGCTGACCAGCCATTCAGGGTGGCGACTATTTCAAACTGGTGTTGATACTCCGGCCAATATTTCCGACCATCGTAAGAGGGGGCTTTATTAAGACCCCCTTCCCCATTGCTGGCTGCACGACACCAATGCTGCTGAGCTGCTTGCTTTCCTCCAAGGTCGCTGTGTTGGTGATGACTTGCACTGCTTCCTCACTTTTCTCGGCTGGCGATGTTATGATAGTGGAATTTCCCTTTTGCAGAAATTCCTGCCATTTGTTCTTTATCGCACTTATTTCCTGTTTCACTTCATTCTCAACACTGTCCATCATGTCATTTACACTGACCACTTTTTTATTTACACTGTCAATTGAATCGATTATTTCAGAAACCCGTCATGCGCCAAAACAACGAAAAATGTGTTAACTACAAATTATTAGTATTTGAAGGTAAATCCACCATTTAGAACAGAAACCCGTCAGGATTCATGTTTCCAAGGCTGTTAAACCAGGAGTCGAATACTACGTTTAGTGCAGAAATCGGTCAAGCGCCGATACTTGACGGCTTTCAGCAACAAACTGGGAATTTTCGTCTGGGGAGATGGTTGAGTTGGCTAATCTGAGGAGCTCGCTTCTACACTGTGGCCAGCTGTCTGTTTCACAGTGACAAGCGACATTCATATTGTGTTTGTATGTTATTGAAGTTTTTCAGGTGGAAAGTTAGCGTTATAAAGTTAGTGATCTTTAAATAGCAGTGTACCAATGTCTAGTACAGAAGAAGATGAACCTCAAGCTAAACGAAGACGTGGAGTTTCACACGAAGAAAACTATAAACGTACTAAAATACGTACTGCAAGAGTGACAGGTGAGGCCTACATAAATTATAAAAACCGCCCAGTTCCAGCGAAAACGAAGCCAGCAGTCATGGTGTGTAAATGTAACTTGAAATGCTATTCAAGAATTGGTCAACCAGAAATTGATGATATTTGGAACAATTTTTATTCCCTCGAGAATAAAAATACGCAAGATACTTATTTGCAAACATTGATCAGAGTTAAGACAGTAAATCGAAGAAGAACGAAGAATGAAAATATAAACAATGAGAATGGCCTTGATGAATATGGTGATAACAATGCCCCTGGTTTTAAAAGAAATTGTACGTATGTGTATAATTTGAGAATGAGTGGTACTCTACAACTTGTATGCAAAAACGTTTTCATGGCAATACATGGGGTGTCACGTGATAGATTAGCAAGAATTTGCTGTTTATTGCAGCAGAAGAAAACACCTGCTGATAAACGAGGCAAAAACAGGAGTGGTAACGCTAAACCAGGAGATATTTGTGTTCGCATTCATGACCACATCTCNTCATGGTGTGTAAATGTAACTTGAAATGCTATTCAAGAATTGGTCAACCAGAAATTGATGATATTTGGAACAATTTGTATTCCCTCGAGAATAAAAATACGCAAGATACTTATTTGAAAACATTGATTGGAGTTAAGACAGTAAATCGAAGAAGAACGAAGAATGAAAATATAAACAATGAGAATGGCCTTGATGAATATGGTGATAACAATGCCCCTGGTTTTAAAAGAAATTGTACGTATGTGTATAATTTGAGAATGAGTGGTACTCTACAACTTGCATGCAAAAACGTTTTCATGGCAATACATGGGGTGTCACGTGATAGATTAGCAAGAATTTGCTTNACATGGGGTGTCACGTGATAGATTAGCAAGAATTTGCTGTTTATTGCAGCAGAAGAAAACACCTGTTGATAAACGAGGCAAAAACAGGAGTGGTAACGCTAAACCAGGAGATATTTGTGTTCGCATTCATGACCACATCTCCCAATTTGACGTGAAAGAGACTCACTACGGGGGTGGACCTAAAAAGTACCTGGATGCCCGTTTAAACGTCAAAACTATGTTTGAAATGTTTATCACTGTTAATCAGGACCTAAAAGATACAGTTTTTTACAATTTTTACTATATTTATTACAAAGACAATTTTGGGTATCCTTTTGGTCGACCTCAGGTAGATGTTTGCAGTGTCTGCGAGAGCCTTACAGCTAAAGTTAAAGATAAATGTTTAAATGATAATGCCAAACGTGTTGCAGCAGCTGAACTAATGATCCATAAAAGAAGAGCCAAAAAGTTCTATACGAAAATGAAAGCTGCGGCGGCCAACGAAGATGGTGATACTTGTGTGTTATGCTTTGATTACATGCAAAACTTGCCCCTTCCGAACATTCCGGTCCAAGAAATCTTTTACATGCGCCAATTGTGGGTGAACGTCTTCAGTATACATGACATGAAAACCAACAAGTCTAAAATGTATATATATCATGAAGGAGAGGCAAACAAGTCACCAAATGAAATTTGTAGTCTCTTATTGGACTACATCAATAAAGAAATACCAAGTACATACAGTAAAAAACTTGATACTGTTTAGCGATGGTCCATTCGGACAAAACAAAAATCACACAGTGGTGCGTTTTTTGATGAATTTGTGTGACAGGAAGAGGTTTTCAAAGGTCACCCACTACTTTCCTGTAAGAGGGCATTCATACTCGGCATGTGACCGGGACTTTGGTACCATCAAACGTTTGTTGAGACGAGTTGATCGCATATACACGCCAGAAGAATATGCTGAACTAATGCTGAGATCAAGCCAAACTGACCGATTTACTGTTTACCAAGTGAAAACTGAAGATATTCTGAGTTTCAAGGCATGGTGGCCCAGATATTACAAAAAATTAACAACTTCAGATGAAACATCTGGANTTTGTTGAGACGAGTTGATCGCATATACACGCCAGAAGAATATGCTGAACTAATGCTGAGATCAAGCAAAACTGACTGATTTACTGTTTACCAAGTGAAAACGGAAGATATTCTGAGTTTAAAGGCATGGTGGCCCAGATATTACAAAAAATTAACAACTTCAGATGAAACATCTGGAAGAGGTGTACCAAAAGAGCAGAAGCAAAGCTTCAAAGTGTCTTCGTACAAACAATTTTGCTACAACAAAGAGACTCCTGGGAAGGTGGTTGCAAAACTCTTCATTGATGGATTTGTCGAGTCCACCTTCTCACTGCTCAAGGCTAAAGATCCACCGAATTTGCCAACAGTGAAGGCCTATCCTTTGGGGAAGGTAAGCTTAATAGTGTATCTTCAGTTAACCTAACTAATTTTAGTCAGGCTTATATATACAAATCAAATTGCATTACATTTTTTCTGTTGTAATAAGAGTTCTGCTGTATTTACTTTTTTTCACATTATATGCTTGCATTTTCTTTGCCTAACTGGGTTGTATTCTTTAGGTACCCATTAACAACAAAAAGATGAACGACCTAAAGAAGCTCCAACCTTATCTCGTGGGGTATGAAGAGTTCTACGACACCATATTTGAATGGCCAACCACAGACGGAGTGGTGAATATCAATGACCAGGACGATTAGGACTACAAAAACCGATAAACATATTGTAAATATTCATAATTTTAAAAATAATACCTGTCTTTCTTTTTTAAAATGTTGGTTTTATTTAATATCATAAAAAAAAACATTTAAAACATTATGTTTTAGTAAAGAAAAAAAAGTGATTAGGTCGTTTGTTGCAAAAACCCGTCAAGTGCAAAACCTTTATTATTTTATTATATGAAAACAGATTTAGTGAAAAAAAAAAATTTGATTGAAAAACCTTCATTTAATAAGTACTTAATATTTAAAAAATTCCAAACTACGAAAAAAAATCACACAATTATCTCAGAAGAGTTTTTTTTAATTTTCTTAAAAAGAGAAAATTGGCAGTTGACGGGTTTCTGAAATAATCGATTCAATTTTCTTGTCCACAGAGTCATCTTTCGTATTCACCAACTTACTAATGCCCTCTATTNTTCGTATTCACCAACTTACTAATGCCCTCTATTTTCCTGTCTACATTTTCATTTACAGTGTCAATTTTTTCTGTCTGCATTCTCATTAACAGAGTCAATTTTCCTGTCTAGATTCTCATTAACAGACTCAATTTTCCTGTCAACATTCTCATTAACAATGTCTGTTTTCTTATCTACTAAATCACCTACATAAGTTATCTGGCTATTTACATTCTCATTTACAGTTTCATTCACACTCTTTCACACTACTAATTTTGTTTTGTGCTCACTTGGTTGCCTAATCCTTCAATTAATACTTGTAGTGCTTCCAGTTCTGCAGACATTTTTCTGGTTAACATTCACTGCTATGGTTGTATAAAACAATCTTAATTATTTTAATCTACAGCTGTTACATTAATTAATTAATCCTACTATCTCTAATTACTAACCTACTGCCTAACTTTATTAACAATTAAATGGCTCCATCCCATTTCTGACACCAGTGTTACATGGGATGCCTAAGGGATGTATCCGAGTTCTTGAGGGATGGAGGTCGTAATAAAATTAAAAGAACTAAATTCAATAATTATATTTATTCTCAATGTAACAAACAGTCAAACATCTGTTATTTACCAGTCTGAGTATCCTATTAACTCTTATTAGTCTTATTGAGTGCAAGATTGAATTATTATCTCCATTTCAATTAAAGTCTTTATCATAGTCTTTACTCTTGCTAATGTCTCCTAAACTACTCGAATTATTTCCACACGTTTAGTTAAAACTGTCTATTGCCATCATCCCGAATGTATTTTCACTCCCATATCCAGTCCACAGTCCCACAGATCAGTCACACTCTTCACTGCACGCAAGTTCGCCGACACACACTCGAAGATCGCTGCAGTCATCCCTCGCCTCTTCGGAATCGCCCAACTTTTGCTTAAGGTTGCACAAGACGCAAAACTCTCGGCTCTTAATCACACTCCCCTCAAGAGGCTCGTATGTAGTATTTATACTTACGGTAGGTGCCTTCTAGAACATTCTCTGCAATCCAAGATGTTCTGCAAAAATTAATGGTGATGATAATGATGTTCCTGCATGATAAATGGAGAAATATGAGCTTCTCAGGGTCAGCAAGGCGCGAGCTGCGATAAGTTTATCGGTGTGTGTGGCGGCATCCTTTATGATAGGCCGCTCACTATCATATAATGGCTGTCCTTCACTTCCACTTCACGTGCTTGTGCGTAGCAATGCGATCACATTTCTGAAAACTTTAGTCCAGATTTCTCACAGTCAAATGTTCTGTTGGCAACTTTAAGTAATTATGAGAAATACTGGAGTGCAAAAATTTTATCTGAAGGAATTAGGAGCTAGTCCATAGGTGATTACTTTCCAGCACCAGCCTGTCACTGACAATGTGTTTCCCATCCATTTTTAAACTTGGTGGTATGTTTGATAACAGTGATGTTGATGATCAGCTTATGTTTGAGGAAAGGAAGCTCTATAAAAAATTAGTCTTGGTTGGTGATTTTACAAAGAGTTATAGCTCAACTGTAGGATTACATTTTCACTGCCACCATATAGTTAAGTACAAATTTTAATCCGTGCTGCTCAGGAGTTTTGCCATAAGCTGCTTTGTTTTTGAAGATATTGCTGCAGAACCTGAGATGATCACTAAGGGTAGAGGAAAGTGTGTACTTCAGCACTATGATAATAGTGAGAATGATTACAGTAGAACCTGGCTTCGTGAGAACCCAATGGGGACAACGTATTTTTCTCACTAACCCAGGTTTCTCACCAACCTAAGTTTTCTCATGAACACAGGTTATCTCCTAAATATTTCTCACTTACCCAGGTTTAGGGAAATAAACAAAATTCTGTAATTCATACACATTGAAAACATAAATGTATACATAGTACGTACTACTATACATATTGTAATTGGCCTCAATCGGATGAACTTGTCATGAACATACAACTGTGTACAATATAAAAATATTCAAAATTTATTATACACTTCCAGAAAAAAAATCGGTTATTTATTTGCTTTTAAGAATCATCTTTGCTAATTATGTTTTCCAGATCGAAGCATATTCCATCACACTTGGTAGACTAGAAAAACTGCTACATAATCACCAAAGCATTTTGGGCATCCTTTTTATTAACAGTGAGTGCAGTGTTGGTTTCTTCATCATCATTATGGGTGACATTGAGGCAGCATCAACAATTTCCTCCTCTGTACACTGACAGCTGATAATAGCCTCATCATCAAAGGACACACAGTCTTGAAATGTAGGTGTTTGAACAGATTCTGAAGATGATGGAAGTTGAATGAGAACTCGACTCCATTCCTCCCGTGTTACCTCTTCTACTCTATCTTCTGGTGCTTCTCCGATCGAGATGCCAAACTCACACTTCCTGAAACACTTGGCTATTGTGGTTGGTTTTATGACAATCCAGGCTTTCCTAGCTATCCGCATTACACAAAGTATGGTGATGTCGGGCTGCTGTGAAGTCTGCTCGATGGAGGAAAGAATGAGTCGGACTACTTCTTTCCTGTACGGGAGCTTGAAGTTCTTGATAATCCCTTGGTCCATGGACTATAATTTACTGGTTGTGTTGGGAAGAAGAAATTTTCTTTTCACGTGATCGAGTTCAGGCAACGCAGTGTGGGTAGAGCAATTGTCGAGGATTAACAGGATTTTTCTGTTCCTGTAACTTTACTTGTCGGTTAAGACACTTCAACCTATTTGTGAAAATATCCCACGTCATCCAAGTTTTTTCATTGTTTTTGTAGTTTACCAGCAAAGTCTTGACACCTTAAAACAGCGTGGTGTTTTGGATTTCTCAATCAGCAACAAGGGTAATTTTTCGGTTCCACTCATGTTGGTGCCAAGAAGTAATGTTGTGCATTCATTACTTAATTTACAGCCATGGCATAGATCACGCTTAAGTGCAAACATTGCAGTGGGGAGACATATGTAAAACAAAGATGATTCGTTGGCATTGAACACATTGTTAGGACTGTAACCAGACCAAAGAGATGATAAATTGGCAATCCATTGATTGCAAACATCAGCATTAACATTGGTATTCTCACCACAAACGTTTTTAAAAACTAGGCCATTTCTGTTTTTAAAACTCTCAAGCCAACCATTGCTAACCAGTGAAGTTGGTGATGTGTAGTTGTTCAGAAAAATCATGAGCTTTGCGTTTAATAAAACCTCCACTCATTGATATGTTGTCAGCTCGGCAGTCTTTGATCCATTCAACCAGGCAGCGTTCTAGTTCTGGGAATTCTCCAACTCATGATCGTTTGTGTTTCCTGTGCCCATCGGTGCACTTGGATTCTACATTCGTTTATTCACTATTTACAATTTGTTAAACAGTAGATAACGGCACTCGCAAGTCCTTCGACACATCTGCAAACGACTTCCCACTTTCAACGTCACAAATTAATTTTAGTTTATCGCTGACCGCGAGGCACAACACCTTGCTCTTAGGAGGCATGGTGGCAACTGGTTCAATTCACAGACACATAAGGTTGATTGTCATGTGTTCATTGTTTGTTGCGTTTGGGTATTTATCACGAGTACAGGTGATGAGGTGGTGAATTCTCACATACGGAGGTGAGAGCCCTAGAAAAGCATTGTCATATTTTCTCACAAATAGAGGGAATATATTTCTCATAAAGCAAGGGAAAAGGTGTAAAAGTGAAGGGTCAGCAACTTTTTTCTCATAAACCCAGTTTACTCGCTACATCAGGTTCTCACGAAGCCAGGTCCCACAGTACATTCCAGAGCTGGAGTACTGCCTCCATCTTTACCCCTAAGGTCTCGTGTTTTTTGTAGTGTAGAAATTCTTCATCCATCAGCCAACCAACCCTCGTGACATGTAAGGACATAATATCTAGGGAACTTCCTTGTTCAAAACGAGCACAGGGTATCTTCTCAGAATGTTTCCATGTATTGCATTTAAAAATAATGGTTTCATCACCTCAATTTTATGTATTATACAGCATCGGTTATGTGCCATATGACAGAAGCATTGCTACGGAGACCTCATTTGGTAGATACCAGACACAACTTGTAATATGATCTGATATGTGCTTTGTGACATGTTACATCACTTGCAATGAGCTTCGCGAGTTCAGCCATCTGTACTTACTATTATGGATTTTTTTGCATTTCTTATTTGTCTATATTTTATATTTTGAAACATATTTTGTTGTGTGTAGGACTCAAATCAGTGCTTCAAATTTGGAAGTACTCTATACACAATGGTGCCTTGAGCCCCTCGAGCAGCCAGACTAATTTGTTGCACCATATCTAATATTAATTGAACTGCTTAAGGTTTGTGTTTGCTTGGTGGGGACAGACAGTATGATGTGTAATGAATCGCAACCTACTTTGAGGCTTTTCTCTTAGCTCGGGCCTAGCTTCATGACTAGTCCCGTGACATGCTTTTAGGCACATTTCATAGCTTGTATCTTGGTTTCTTACATGGTCCATCATCGCAACATGGTTCACAATTCACTGAATGATCATGATGGGTGAGATGTTTTGCATGAAGAGGTTGGCAATGAGATTTCCATTATATGACACGTTTCATTATTGTTTGTTGGTAAGGATAGTTGGTATGATCAGTTGGTCTTGCTTGTTTGTCTGGTGTGTTGGCATGATTGGCTGATATGGTCATTTAACCTGGTCAATCTAGTTGATTGATCTTATCTATTGTTCCAGTCAGTTTGACAGGAACCAGTTTGGCAGAAGTCAGTTTGGCAGGATTCAGTCTCAGAAGAAGATGGCCTTGGGTAGAGTCAGTCTGCATAGTTGGCTGATATGGCTAGTTGGCCAGTATGGGTGGTCGGTTTGCCAGGTTGGCTGAACAGTTGTTTGGTATGATCAGCTAATAATCAGTCTATATGGCTGGTCAGGCTGGTCAGTTGATTGGCCTGGTATGGTCTTTTGATATGATCAGCTATATGGCTAGTCCGTCTGGCTGGTTAGTTGGCCTGGTGGGCTGGTATGGTTCTTTGGTATGGCTGGCAGGTATGTTCAGGTTGTATGACTGGTTGGTATGTGTGATTGGTCTGGTTGACATAATCGGTTGGTATAGTTGGCTAATCTTGATGGCCTTTACTGGTCAGCTAGTATGGCTATTTGGTATGGTGGTTTGGTATGGTTGCTGTTTGCTGGTATAGTTGGCTGGTATGTCGGTTCACATTTTGGCTAATATTGTTGGTTTGTATGGTTGGCTCATATGGCTGCCTGGTACACTTGGTTCGTATGACTGGCTTGTATGATCAGTTTGTATGGTTGACTGGTATGAATGATTGTATGGGTCGTAGGATATGCGGATATGGTAAGTTTGTACGGTCGGCTCGTATGGTTTTTCGATACGGCTGGTTGGTATGGTCATTAATATGGTTACGGTATGGTACGGCTGGTATGGTCATTAATATGGTTTACTCGTATGGTTGACTGGTATGGTCAGATTGTATTTTTTGGCTGATATGGTTGACTCGCATGGTCATTGGTATGGTAACCTTGTATGGCCAGTTTGTATGGTTGTCTGATATGGTCAGTTTGTATAGTGATGGTTTTTCTGGTTGTTTGGTATGGTCAGTTTGTATAGTTAGCTTGTATGGATGGTTTGTATAGTCGCCTGGCATGGACGGTTTCTATGGTTGGCTGATGTGGTTAGTTTGTATGATTGGTCTTGCCCATTGGTATGTCCATTCTGTCTTGCTGGATATTTAGTATGGACACCAAGTATAGACATTTAGTAGTAGTTGGTCAATATTGTATTTCCGTCCTGCATTGTAATATCCTGTATTGTTAACTTGAAAGAATGTTGACAGTGTGTTGACTAGTTAACTCTGCATACATAAAACTTGTGGCCAGGTGAAGGATGTGTGTAAGGAGTAGCAATGAAAACATATGGCTGTGGAACAACCAGTGTGTCACACAATGCACACAATCATGTAATGCAGGATGATGCCCAGCCTACCCTAGAATGTGTGTCCTTCCATGCATCCTCCAACTGCACCATATACTTCAGCACCCTCAGTGCAGCTCAGCGTGCACCACGAATGAGTGCAGTGTAATACAGTGTTAGTGCCCACACACCTTCTCCCTCCCCCAGCAAGCCCCAACTGGGGAGAGATGAAAAATTCATCCCCCCAGTCAGGTGGTATGAAAAGTTTTATGACATTTGTGCAAGGCATGATAAGTAAATAAATAAAATAATAAACACAATGATGTGCGTTTTGCATGAGAGATGTCCCTAGCAAATTATTCAGCTCTTTAAAAGGTTTTTATTTAAACTTAGCATGTAAAAACAATTTTATTTCCGAATTTAATTTTTGTGTAATTTTATTTGCATTGCAAGTGTTTTATAAGTAAAATTTCTTTGATAAATTTTTTTTTCCAACCCATGTTAAGTGCAGTGTAATTTGTGTGTTTAGTCTAGTTTGACGTGTGGCTGACTGCTTGCCCACATGGTCATGTGCCGCCCCCATTCAGTCAGATTCAGAAGCTTACAGAGGCTGGCACGTGGTGTGCGCACTCCAGGCACTTTCACCTTTTTGCACCAAACAACTAGCTCACAATAGTCTTTAATTACCAGAACCTTGTTCTTTTTGTGTTCAGAGGTGCTGCTTCACCTTCCAAAGGACTTGCATCGCCTGGGGAAGCTTAATTATCCAAACTTAACTTAACTTCACATACATGTGGACACCAGCCCATATTTTTGTCAGTATAACTTACCTGGCAGGCTGAGGCCAAGGATCTGCTACATTTTTGTATTCACGTGCAAGTGTAAGTTATTTATCACTGGAAATACAGCATTAGGTAAAATTCACGATTGTATATTATTTACAGTTTTGCCTTTGTGTATTTAAGGACACAGAACCCCAGTGACCCACTATCCTTAAACAGTGTAACCAGTGTGGTATAAGTTTATTACTGTATTTTAAGGCATGCAGGTCAGCCTGTAGTAAACCTGCAACGGTGGCACAGGTACATCACAGGGAGATAATCAGTCATAAATACCATGTTGAGGATAAGCATATGTCCGGGTAATCACTTGTACAACAGTGGGATTAACCACTGCAGTCTCAGCTTTACCAGTATGTCATCGCCAGCTGATGACTGACACCTATCGGGTAACCTACACCTTTGCAAAACCCTAAATTTCCCTTATTTTTATTTAACTTTCCTCATTATGCAGCTCCCGGTCAACCATCAGGCCAAGCACCATCATATTGCATCATTCCATGTGGCATAAGCCTATTCCCCTTTCCTGCCCATAAAATTTTGGTTAATTTTCAAAGTGTACAACCTAGCAAATTTCCTAGCATGTAAATTCCTTTACCTTCCCCTGACATCTAGATTGCACTGCAGAAACAACCCAGGCATCATGGGACATAGTAGATGATGCCAAATGGACGCCACACGGATGCCACAACATGTGGCAAAAGTGAACCAAAAGCCAGTCACTCGCCATTGTCCTGCAAGGTGCAGATTTCATTCACCGAGTGGCCATTTCAGGCAGCGCAACATAATCACCACCACCCCCCTTCCACCCATAAGACACGCAGCAGTAGGGACGACTGGGTGCAGGAGCATCCAACGCTTTACCCCTCCTTCCCCCCTGCACCGCTCCACCACCAGGGGAAGTATAGATTGATGCTCCAGGCCATGTGCACATGCGTGCACACCCCTCCACTGCCGGTTGATCCACCCCTTCAACAGATGCAAGGAGTGTGCTGCCACGAAGGTGTAGGCTGTGACCTTCACCCCCATCATCGGTCAGGCTGCCACGACTCGTCGTGAACAATGGCTGGCCAGGTGTTCAAGAGATGCCCCAGCGCCCTGGTGCCTGCAGTGTTTTCACCCAGTCCCACAGGATGCAGTGGCAAAATTTGAGAAAGGCACACAATACTGCCAATGCAACTGCAAGCCCAGCCCATAACCAATTGTGCTGTGAACAACCGCGAGTTCAACGACATTTGTGAAAATTTCAGTGATGAGCTCCTCAGTTTAGACTTTAACAAAATTATTTTGGCCAACCTCAAGTCAAATTTAAAATTACCATCACAACTGCAGCAGCAGTGTGTAAATTAAGTATGCAGGGAGCGAGATCCTCCTCTGCAAAGTGAATTGGGTGCATTCTAGTGTGCCATACAGCGTGCCTTACCACATCCAAACATGAAACAGTCAAAACACAACACGTCACTTGCCCACTCCATGCCGCAGCAACCAGTGCTGACAACCGCACCTCTTCCCTCACCACAAGCCGCCTCGTATTTAATGCCGCCTACTGCATACTTCCCTATGCATATACTTCCATCACCACTCATACCAGTATCACCAACCTACCCACAACAAATTTCCCAACTGGTTACCTGTCATAGTTATGCAAACTGCATCACCAACAACAACAGTGCAGCCAGTCATGTCAGCATGGCAAGTGGACAGCAGATGACAACCAGGACCCACAGTACTATCCATGCAACATGCCGGACAATAGTGCTATCAAAGCAAAATTTCAGTCACTGCCGAACTTTGCTGGGAGGCCAAGTGAAGACCCACAAGCCTTTATCAAAGACTGCACAGCAGACTTTCGGCACTACAGTGTCTGCGAGGAGGAATGGCCCAGCTGTGTGAGTGCACAGCTTGCAGGAGATGCTTGCAACGGGTGGTAACCCATAACCCACTATAAAATGCAGTGGAACATATTCATGCACAAATTTCAGTGCCACTATGGACGTGTGTTCACCTTTCTTCAAGCGCATAGCTGACTCATGCTAGAAACACATCAGCTCAATGAGCCACTCACCACTTTCATCACCCACAAGGTGCACCGGTCAAGCATTTCCACCTTCAGCTTCCGGAACGCGAAGTGATAAAAGTAGTAGCTGAAACTGTGCAATCTGTGTACCGTGCCACATTGGTATCCCTATTGAACAACGAGTTGGATGAACTTACACGTGCCATGATCATCCTCAAATGCAACCAGTGCCAACCGTGCTGCAACTGCAACTCAAGTGCTGCGCTATAAATTCTTGAGCAACCAGTGGACAATGCCAGTGAACCCAGTAAACATCAAAGCAAAACCAAAATACAATACTTTCGGCCAAGCTAGGGACAAAATTGTAACAACAACAATTTCAAGCAGCAATAAAACTGGCCCTAGAAGCAATAGTGATAGTGAAAATGTCAAAGTGAACAATGCAAAACTGGATAGCGACAAATCACCGCCAACTTCGTATCGGTGTTGTGAGGACAATGAATACCATTGGCACAGTGCATGTCCCAACAACCCTTAGTTTATGTAATAACCAGCATGCAGGAAGTACCAGCAGTGATTTAGGAAACGGGAAGCAGGGGTATAGGAGCCAGACATTCCCAATACCCCAGACCCGTGTAGTGTTATCAAATTAGTGCCACAACAAACCCTAGTAAACCACATCAGTAGCAGCCATGCTCAGTTTATCCATATTCTTGTTTTTATTAATGGTCAACCTTGTCACGCACTTATTGATACAGATGCTTTACATAATTTTATGCAACCTAACTTTGTAAACCCAGCAGATATCACACCATCCGCTCACGTAATTCACTTAGCAACTAATGAACACACTGGCAGTGTATCGGGACAAGCTACAGTTACTGTTAACATCAGAGACTTAGATACAATCACAACAGTCACAGTCACACCGGATATCAGTGAAGACACAATTTTAGGAGTGCCTTGGCTGACTGAGCAAAACACCATAGTGGGACTTGCGACCCACCACATTCACTTCAGTCTCAAGGAGCAGCGCACAGTGTTATAACCTTGACCGGTGGCCAGCTGACACAACACCTGCAGTCTCGTTGACAGAGTTCAATAATGATATCCCACCATAACAATATAGCACCTTTCAATGACTCCTCAATGAGTGCCGCGACATGTTTGCCACCCATGATGCACTTCGATAGACCACAGTAGCAGAGCATGCAATTCCCTTGGTGCAAGAAGGACCTTTGTACACCTCGCCGTGCAGTTATTTAGAACATCAAGCACACATCATAGAACAGCAAATTCAGGAAATGCTAAGTGATGTTGTTATAGAGCTAAAAAATAGTGAATTAAACTCAACAATAACCCTAGCACCGAAGAACGGCACGTGGCATTTTTGTGTGGCCAGTGAACCAAGTGACATGAAACACATTACCACCATATATCAATGTCAGGGATGCTCTTAGTTCTCTCGGACAGGCAAGAATTATGTCATCCCTTGACCTTGGCAAGTGTTGGTGAAGCTGGAAGACCAAGAGAAAACCACATTCATGGCCCCTGACAGCTGGCATTTTCTGTTCTGTGTAGTGTCCTTCTGTCTCAAATGCACCCCTGCTACATTTCAAGCAATGATGGTGCGGGTGTTGGACTGCCTCATTGGGGACTCACACTGGCCTACCTCGACAACTTAATGGTGTGGTCAGAAAGCTGGGAGGAACATCTGAGTCACTTGTCACTAGTACTGAAGCGACTGGTCATTAATGGCCTTACGTGCACTGTACCAAATGTCATCTGGACAAGATCAGAATTGATTTCCTGAGCCACATGGACAACACAAAGAGCAATAAACCCTATAGTGAGCACCTGCAACTGACTGACAAGTGCACACCACCACACAAGTGCAAGCAGCTGAGAAAATTCTTAGGACTAATCAACTAGCTTCAGGAATATATCCAGAGATTTACCGTTATCACCGCACCACTCACAGCACTATTGTCACCACAGAAGTGGTTCCAGTGGGACCAGGAAACCAGTGGTGCATTTCACAACATCAAGGCCAGTTTTTGCATGTCTCCAACACTAGCAAGGTATGACCCTACACATCACTTGTTTCTGCAAACAGACATCAGTCAAAGAGGGATTAGGTGCAGTGTTATACCAGTGCAGAGATGAGGGTGAAAAACACATGATTTATTATGCAAATGCAAAGTTTGGGCCCACCGAGCACCGGTATGATGTAAATGAGCGTGAGTGTCTAGCAGTGATATTGTCAGTTAAAAAGTACTATGCCTATCACGAATACCAGAGATTCACCCTCCGCACAGATAACCGGTGTTTGGTGTGGTTACATAACATGCGAGAAACCAGCAGCAAGCTGATCCATTGGGCACTTCTCCCACAAGTCTATGACTTCGTAGTGGAGCACATCCCGGTCAGTGAGATCAAGCTAGCTGATGCACTGTCACATGCCCCTTGCACTTATGTCATTATGCAAGACAAGCCAAAGTAAGAAGAGATTGTGCCACTCAGCACAGCAGATGCAGTCAGAGAGATACACCTACACCAAATGAGTGCTGCCAAGAACTCATTGCATGAATTGTAGTACGAAATTGTAGTGCAAACCGAGCAAACATGTGACATAACCAGTAAACTTTGCAAAGCATATGAGACGCAAGCACCCGAGTGTTGGTGCACACTAGACGGACGTGTAGAACTGTGTTCCCCTGCTCCGTGTGGCATGTGGCGTGTGCTCTTTCTCCCTGCAACTAGTGAGCAAGTACTGTGTTACATCTGCAGGAGTGGATTTGCAGGCCCTCCAGGTGTAGAGCAGACAGTGCAAAATGTCAGGGAATGTTTTTATTGGCCAGGTTTAACTTGTATTGCAAGGCAGTTTGTACAAAATTGCGTCACATTCAATCAGTTGAAAGCATATAGAACAGACTGATGCGTAACGCATATTGGAAGTGTTAGAAGCGGTGCTGTCACAACCCTCACCCCCCTCCCCTCGCCAACTTAAACCAGTGTAGGGACTTCCGGATGACACGTTTCGCTCATTAACGCATACCGAGGTCAAGCCGAGGTGAGGTAGCACTTGCCGCCCATGGGCCTCCTCTCCCGCCACCCCTAGCAAGCCCCGTGAAATTTGTAAACGCAGAGAAATGATGAGATAGTAGGGCAATTTCTGCCAGACGTCAAAAACACGTGCTGAAGGAACACGCCAGAGAAAACTGCTGACAAGCTTGGAAGGGTGCCACGAGCACAGCACTCCTCCCCCCTCCTCTTAGCCAAACCGCGGGGCAACTGGGACATCCGCTGCGGAAGGTGAGCTGACAGGGTAAGTTTTAGGGTGCAGGTCACCACCCCCTTCCCCCCAATCTACAAGAACCAGGGCGCATGGATGAAGTGCTTTGTACTGCGCACTTCCTCCTCCTCCCTCCCCCAACAAGGGAGACATGTGTAGGAATCTAGGCAGGGAGCCAGGAGACAATATAAGCCTCTTTGCAGGGAGGGTGAGGGGATCAGTTGAAGGACGTGAGTGATATCGGGGCAGTCGGAGGCTGCGATACTCCGCGCCGGGAGAATCAGTTACATCAGTGAAGTCAACCAGTCAGTTAGGAGCGCGCACCGAGAGAAACAGAGGCCAGGGAGGTTCTTGTAAAATATTAGGAATGTGACAGGATGGTAGGCATATCCTAAAAATTATTTTCTCCTGTTGTTTAAAATTTGTACAGTGTTATGCATATTAGTATTACTCTTTCCATTAATTTATAAAATGACTTCTCTTCCATGTGCTTGTTTTATTTCACTGTTTATAATGTCTCACATGACCTTCGATTAGTCTTTAGAAGGTCTTAATTTCTTGTCATTTCTCAAATTCTTGGCTGTAACAAAAACCTTTTTATAAATTTTATTGTATACGTTGTAGGCTAGGCATGTGTAAGGTATATGAGTGGATTCACAACTGGAATTTGATTTAATTTTCAATTTTCTAAAAGATACATTTAGACCTTTAGTCATCCAGGTCTTTTTAAGAAATTGTTGAATGTCATTATAAACCTATATATGAATTTATTCCAAACAATGTTAGGATCAGGTTCTTTGTACACAATACACTAATAACAATAAAACCATTAAAGAAAATTAATTTCGTTTAAAATATAATATTGCTTTATTTTAATAATTAAGAGTACAATCCCTTAGCAATGTTTACACAGTACTCCTCCGAATTTCTGTAATAAAGTTTGTCTCTTCTCCCGCCCCCACGGCCTCTTNCACACACAAAATTGCTCACGTGCCCTCCTGGAACAAATTGTCTGAAAGAAACACTGTGAAATGGTTCATTTTTAAGCACCCTGGCCAGCTCTCTGTGGCTTGAACGACTCTCTCGAAAGTCTCTATCCAATGCGATAAATGTCTTCCAATTCGGATGATGCCTTTTGCAAAACTTTTCTCTCCAAATTTAAATTTGTGCGGCTTTCCTTACACTACACCGTACTATACATACACTAAATGCACGTCTGCAAATTCCTGTGGTGAGTAATGCTCCATCTTTGGCAACCAGGCATGACAAATGCCACTGTGGACACATGACAGGCGAGTTCGTATTGTGTTGCACGCTAGCGCCACCAACCGTCAATGCAGCAAGCAGTTGTTTGTTATGGAAACTAAAGCAGTTTACACACACATTCCTCACACTTATTACTCATTCAAGGCCTCGTGGTGCCTGAAATATGCACTTCCGACCATTGGTTCTCTGTTTCAAAATACTCAGTATAAAGTCCACTACCATCTGTATAATTTTATCTCTAAAGGTTACAGACATTCTGTGTATACACTTGTAATTTACTATTTGGTACTTTCTTAGGGCTTGCACTAGTATCGGAAATAGACTGTCCGAGCAAAGTCAATTAAAACAAAAAAGTAGCACCGAGCAACATCCAGTTATAGTCAGCATCTATGGATGCAATGCAAAAAAGCACATGACCAACAGAATTAGAGTGGAGTAGAGATCTTTGGGCTGCTCTTAATAATGAGGTCTTAAAAATGTAGCAATGCCAGAATGCAAGGGTGGGGGAAACAGGAGAGACCTGAGAAAACCCACTTGACCAGCGGCATAATCCGACATGATTCCCATGTACAAAAATCCGGGAGCGACCTCACCAGGAATCAAACCCTGTTCACATTAGTAGGAGGCGAGTGCTCTAGCCACTACACTGGTGTTAATTGGAGCCAGTTTTAATAAGAATGGGACAGGCCTGTCCATACACTACAGCCTGGAGAGTGAGCTAGGTGAGATGAGATGGCTACGGAGCATCAACAGAATGCAATGATGGAAGAAATGGGAGTGCTCCTTGAAACTCACTGGGAAACAAGAACGTCCACCTCGTTTTATATAATGTGGAAATCCAGGAATTGAACCCGGATCACTTTGGTGGTAGGTAACAGTTTTACTACTACAACACAATGATAATCTAGGATAGTTGCTTATGACAAATTATTACATTTGTTTCACAGATATCTTCTTTTCGAAACGAGTGTGTCCATATATAACAATACATTTTAGTCAGACAAACAAATGTGGTCGGACATATTTGTTGAATTCCTTAGTCAACATTACAATTTTTTTTAGAATATGAAATACATCATTATTCTTGTTTACATAATAAAGTCACATGTGCAGTTTGGTAAGAAAATTGTTTACTTGGAACACTGCCTCGGTCTTCCACACCCACATATTATTATTGCTTTTAAGTCTGAGTGTAAGCAAATTTATACATACAGTGGATTCTGTATCCATCGTTTCTCAGGAGACTGACAAAACAAATTTCAATACATATGGACTTTCAATGAATGTGTTCTTGAAATGCAGACAAATCAAAAATGGGACCACAGAATATGTTCCATGGATGTGGACTTTCAATCCATCTGGGTTCAATATATAAAGGTTCCACTGTATTTGTAACTATGCAGTTATTAAGCCACAGTTTGATTTATTGTTTTTACTGTTTTACTTTTATAATATTTACCTTCCCTAAGTTAAAAGTACAATCATATAATACAAAAGCTGTTATATCAAATGAATTTACATGTATTTAATAATTTTTCTTGTGTAAATAAAAGTGGTAAGAGGTACAAAAATATTGTTATTACAGTGGTAACAGTCTCACAAAAAATTTCTGTAATAAACCTTTTAAAATTTATTTATATTTATTTTTCATTTCTTTTCCACGTCTGAGGTCCTTTTTCCTTCATTTTTTTGGGGTTTTCTTGGACCACTTATATTTGACTGATTCTTTGTATTTGTAGGACAATATATTTTTTTCTACTTCTCAAATAATCAGGAAATAATCCATCAAAAACCCAAAACATATTTAATTTGTGTTAATGTAATGTAAAACAAAGGAATTTTAATATAATCTATTAACAGTATGTACACACTTTTTGAATAAAATATTTGAAAAATCAACAGTACTTATATCTGAGACACGTTTGGATGTTTACTAAATATTTCACTTAACATAAGAGTCTTATAATTCTGTTAACGTACAAGCATAATATTTTTGGTTAAATTGAACTTTTACTTACATTTTATCTATAGGCCTTTATAATATTTAATTTATAATTAATATGAATAAAAACAGTGCGAAAATAGGTGTGTTGGTAATGCTTAGTATTGAGCATACACAAATGCAGTGCATTGCCACTTTGGTGCAATTTTCTAGACTAAGTTAAAGTTAGTTTGCTTACAGTGGAGGAATAACCTTAAAGTAGAACTTTTAGCAGGGCTTCAGAAAAGTTGGAAGAAACCATGAATGGAGTATAATAATGTTTACCTATTTTCTTACATCACTAAACCTAAATCTTTCTTTCAAGAATCAGATTTCATAATTTTCATTTTATTTTAACACATTTTAATTGCTAATTTATTAAACAGAATTGTACTTCAGTATATTACTGAACATTACTTATCTGTAAATTAAATGTGATTCATAATTTTTGTTACAAAGTACGTGTATAAATAGTGTATACATGTGTTAGGTTGTAGGTTCGTTACCCAAACTGAACATGGGCTTTTGTGATCATTTCTGGTGATTTATTTGCGTCGTATGTGTATGTGAATATATATTTTTATATGTTATGTATATACACCAAACTCGTTTATTCAGAGGAAAATTTCTGACCAGTTACATGATGTGGACATTTCTTGAACACTGCGTATCTGTTAAAAAAAAAGGTGCTACTGACCTTGGTTGTATTGAGTTTCTGCATTTATCTGAAGAATTTGCTAGTAGTGGTTTGCTGCCCTAGTTTCTGTAAGTGTGATGCGGTGTGCGTCAAACTTTCCAGGTCAAGGCCAGTAGAGTATAAATAGTGTGATGGGCCTCTAAGCCAAGAGCAGTTAAATAGATGAGTGGCTAAGTTTCAGCGATAGATGACGAGTGGCGAGAGAAGTGAACAGCGGAAGGGAAATCTGCAACTGCAAGTATCAAGCAGTGAAGGGTGCGGCTGGCAGGCTGGACTATTAGACTAGATGCGTGAGTGAAAGACATTACAAATGATGGCAACAGACTGAACGTGTGGTAATGATTAGTATGAGTTAATTTATATCTAAACAGAGACATTAAGAAGGACGTTAATTAGAGTTAAAATATACATTAAATATTGCGTTCACTGAAAAATAAAAATAGTAATAGTGGAGAGAGATAGATTGATGCTATAAATAAAAGCTGTGTGAATAAATTAAAATCAAATTTATTTATATTATTTTTATTATGATTTATCTCTCACAAACTCAGATACAACCCTCAGGCGGTCATGTAAAAATATATTACTTGGATTAAATATAACTTAAAGAAAACTGTTGTGACATAATATCTATCATTCTTTATAAAGCTTGAACTTTACTTACATTGAGTTGTTTTACGCAAATATCATTCAGCTCTGTTAAAATCATCACTTTACCCCAAAAATTGCATGTTAGAACTGTTTACTAGTTTATTTATTTCAAATTGAACATTTTTCCTTGTGACTTTGATTACTCCTTAAATTTATTGTATAATACCTCAATTTAAATTTTTTATATGACTGTCGAAATTAATTATAGTTTGTGAATCACAATGGTATAAAAATGCTAGTGAAAGATGTATTTAAAAAATGCATCCCCTGATGCTTCCAAATCTACCTTTTGTTTAGCATACATTATGAACTACAAATACAAATGCATGACTCACTGTGTGTACCGTTCTGATATTTAGTATATTTCTGGTATGTATTGGAATTTTCCAACGTTTGCTGGTCAAACCGCATTACAATTGAAGTTGCGGCAAATACAGGTTGTGGTTTGTGGAAGAAAACCGTTATCAGCAGGACCATCCTCACACAGGTACTGTGTGTCAGGATGCCCTTCCTTGAATCCTCCAAGGAATATGTGCCTAACGACAATTCAAGGAATCACACAAATGTAAAGCTAGTTTCGCTGTTCACCCCATCGTACCCAGAAGCCATAACCTTGTACCTTTTTGTTTCTTTTTTGATAAAAATTGCATTGTTGAATTATTTTACTGCATTTTTGTCTTCTTCATCATGTTATTTTTATACCGGATAAAGTTGGCTACTGAGTTTATATATCAGAACAATGTATTGATACACTCAGATTTCCAAGAGAATTGAATCACAAGAATGACTGAATCTCAGCTCACAACTCACTAGACAATAAAACAGTGTGGGTGGCAATTCAGTGAGTCATGAGCCATTGAACTGTGATTCATTTTTCACTTTCCTAACTGTAGTACATGCTTTCGCAACAGCTTTTTAATGTAACAAAATCACTTGCTACCACAACACCCCTTTAACCCCCTAAGTGGCTGGTATTTATAATAATTTTTGTCAAAAAAGTCAGAATTTTTAATTACATTAATAAATTCTAGTATTTTTTAGGCAAAAACATAATTTCTAATTTTTTTATAATTGTAATTTTTATCAAATTTTACATTTTAATTTCTTTAAATATTTTACCTATGTACTTAATAGAAGTCATTTTGCATGTTTTGTCGGCTTATGTTGCAATTAGTTACAATTTTTTTACTGTTTTGAGATTATTACATCATACTTTGCAAAAGTTAATTTTAGACACCACGTAGTACTTACAGAAAAACTAAGAATTCTTCCTTTATAAATTCTGTACATATTTCCCAATAAACATGAAAATGGTAATAAAATTTTACATATACTATAAAAAATTTCAATCACTCCCACTGATAATGGAATATTACAACTACTACTGTACAATATATTGCATTGAAACATACAAAGGAAAAAACTGCAATGGAAGAACTCAAATGATGGATTTAATGGGGAAAGAAGTACAAAGTAGTAGAGTAAAATTTGAAACTCAATGCTAAGTGTATCATATAAGTATACTAATTATTTATATTTACTGATCAGGAATTTTTCTTACCTTTTGAAGTTCCTGGTTTTTGGTTATCCATTTTTGCCTGAAAAAAAAAAACAAAGAAATCATGTGCCGTTCAAGTTAACAGTGAGTTTGTTACATAAATATGTTAATAATATGCTAATTATTACTGTACATACACTATAGTTTGTGAAAATTGCAACACCCGGAAAGAATAGCCAAAATGAATCCAAACTTGGAGGATGTGTAGAACAGTTAAACCAGCAATAAGTGATTACGATTGCAGAGAGCCTACATATACGCCCAGCAGCGCCCTCTCGTGTGTGACCGGAAAGGTCAGTGTTATGCCATGCTCAGTCAGTGAAGAGCTATCAAACGAAGTGAAAGGAAGTGCCAGTATACCTCGTTGATGTCAAAGGGCTCCATATCAACATGAGAGTGAGTTCGAACGGGGCAGAATGATCGGTCTCCGGGAAACGGGTTTATCATACCCTAACATTTTGGCTCGTACAGAGCATGCTACTACGACAGTGATGCATGTGTCGAACCAGTTGATAGAAGAGAGTTGTACGCAGCGACGAGTGGGTACTGGACCACGCAATGTGATCACAGCATGGGATGACCGCTATTTTGTCCGCATGGTCATAACGGACCGTACAGTCTCGTCCATAGTGTTGGCTCAACACTGGAACACTGCAGCGGGGACCTGTCTGTGTCGATGGTTTGATGCAGTCTGCTGCGGGCTCCACTGGTGGTATTCATGCCATTGTGTCGGCTTCCATTGTCCAGAAACCACAAATGCCTCACACTGAAATGGGCATGTGAACGCCGTCGCTGGCGTGCTAAGTGGCAAAATGTAGTGTTTTCGGATGAGTCCCGCTTCAACCTGACCTGAGTGATGGCCGCATTTGTGTTAGACACTACCGTGGTGACTGCAATCATGCAGCCTGCATTGTGGAGTGGCATAGCGGACAAACACTAAGTGTGATGGTTTGGGGCACCATTGGATACAACATGCAATTTCAACTCTATGTATTGAGGGCAATCTGAACAGTAACCGCTACATCAGGAAGGTTTTAGAGCCCGAGGTACTGCCCCTCCTTCAGGCAACTCCACATGCCATATTTCAGCAGGACAATGCCCGGCCACATGTGTACAAACCGTCTTCAGTGAACGACGGGCACCACTGCTTCCCTGGCCTGCAAGTTCGCCTGACACATAACCCATTGAACATGACAATATACTCAGAAAGGTATTGCATAAACTAGAGGATCAGGGCATTACACTCAATGGAAACAAATGTGTATTTGGGGTTATACAGGTAAAACATTTAGGTTTTCTGCTGAATTCAGAAGGTATTGGGATAGATCCCAAGAGAGTCGCAGGCCTCATGAACTTTCCACAACCTTCAGATAAAAGTGAACTCCAGCAGTTCCTATGTTTGGTCAACTTTTCATCACAGTTTATTCCAGGAAAAGCAGAAATATTAGGCTCTTTGTTTGCACTGAAGTGCAGATGCAAGTTCATTCAATCTAGGTTGTTTTCTTATGCAGCAGTCAGGAAATTCCAGGAGGGTGATAGAATATGTCTCACGTACTCTTTCAACTACTGAAAAATGGTACTTTCAGATAGAGAAAGAAACCTTGACTTTGGTATGGGGAGCAGAAAAGTTTCAGCAATATTTTATATGCATACCTGTCATCTTAGAAACAGACCATAAGCATTTGCTGCAGATCTTGTACACCAAACCTCTTGATGAGCTGTCATCTCGTTTGCAAAGATTTTGGATTTGTTTAATGAGATACGACTATTTTGTTCAGTACGTAACAGGAAAAGAGTTGGTGGTTGCTGACTCCCTGTCCCGTAATCCAGTGTCAACTGAGGCTAGGGAACAAGAGGAGGAATTAACGAAGGAAACTGAGGCATTTGTACAGTAGGTCATTTCTATGTACCCAGTCACAGATCAGTTTCTGTCAGTTATTCAGTTAGAACAGGAGAGGGATCCAGTTTGTATCAAACTCAAACAGTATACAACAACAGAGTGGCCTAAAAAGGGGAGGCCTGCCAGAAAAAATGCATTTATATTATCAGTTCAGACACAAGATCACTTTAAAAAAAAAGTTTTCTGTTAAAAGGTTCACGTTTAATCATATCTCCCTCATTGCAGCTTAAGTGTTTGCAATTTATCCGTTCAGGGCACCAAGGCATCACAAAGTGCTATGAAAGAGCGAAGTTATCGGTGTGGTGGATGGGATTATAATCACAGTTGGAGAATTTGATACGCAACTGTCCCCGATGTGTGGAAGAATGGGTTAACCCAAGAGAGCCATACCAGAAGGAGCCTTTCCCAGCTCGAGCTTGGCAAAAAGTGGGAGTTGATTTTTTAAATGTAAGCAGTGGTACATGATTGTTGCTGATTACTGCTCAAGATTCTTTGGAATTGTTGCAATGCCCTCTTTAGCAGATGAGGTTGTCATCAAACATTTGAAAGACATGTTCTCTATGTTTGGCATTCCATAAATAGTGCAAGTGGATAGCTGTACTCAGTTTCTGTCAGTAAGGCTCAGAGAATTCTCCTCTTTGTACAACTTCACAGTTGTTTTGCATCCTCGACACATTATCATAAGTCTAATGGTGGAGTGGATGCAGCAGTCAAGGCTGCCAAACATCTAATAAAGAAAAATGGTGACATTTCCTCCGCACTCTTGGTGTATCGCATCACACCACTTGAGAACGGGTTAAGTGAAGGTGAATTATTCTTGAATAGACATTTAAGATCCACACTTCCATTGCTGCCATCCAAATTTTCCTATCAAGTTGATCATATGAGTGTGCAGCAAAAATAAAATAGCAAAACTTTTCTACAGGCAGATAGGTATAACAAGCGACATAGGGTCTGACAACTACAGGATTTAAAAGTGGGAGAGAGAGTTTGGATTAGCGATCAGAGGGAATAAGGCACAATTGAACAGATAGGTCCAGAGCCCAGGTCTTATATAGTGTGCACCAATAGAGGTAGTTACAAGTGTAACAAATGGTTTTTAGTACTGGCTCCATACAAAGAGGGTAAGGTGGTGGATAATAGGAGGTTGTGCAACCCAGAGATCAATGAGAGGGAAACATCAGCGGATGTGAACAGGGAGGAAAGTGATGGTGAAGAAGATTTCAAAGGGTTTGAGATGGGTAAGGTGACTGACTCTACAGAAATAGATACACGCTGGTACACTCCATCAAGGGAGGGCACTTTACAAACAGTGATACGTATATCTGATAGGAAGGTGAAACAACCTGCATGGCTAAGTGACTTTTTTAAATAGTAAGGGGTTGTTGTTAGAAATTTTGTTCATTAAGTTTGGCATTAAGCAACAGTTTCAAGCAGCTTAATACTTAAGTAACCTTGGAGCAGAGGTGATTTGTAAACTGTGTATTTTGCCTACTGTAGTGAATCTTAGATGATACTGTGTACTGTTCACTGTTTAAAGTATTGTCTGTGTATGTATGTTTGTAAACTGTGTACTTTTTCTACTGTAGTGAATCTTAGATGATATGGTGTACTGCTTACTGTATGGAAACTCTTTTTGACGGTTTATTCCGTAATGTATGAAAACGGTATAGTGTACTATGTAATTTGTAGATGGTTCTCAAAATAAAACTTGAGAAGAGGAATGTACCTTCAGGTTGGCAGCAGAGTTATCAAGATGGTGGTGCCTGGGTCTTAACTTTAATAATGAAGCCTCTGTTTTTAACTTGGTGTTTACCTTTCATAACAGTACAGAAACTAGTTTCTAAGAAGTGCCACCTGTTCCAAAAGAAAATAAATTTCTTTTGACACATAGTGTCAGCCCACGGAATTGAAACATACCCTGAGAAGACCAAATTCATAAGAAATTGGGTGACACAGAATGATAAAACTGAAGTGCGGAGTTGTCTGGGATTATGTGTCTATTACCGTCAAATTTTACCTGGCCACTACATGAACTGACAGAGGCAAAAAGGAAATTACATTGGACCACTGAGTGTGAAGATACTTTTAGTAAGCTAAAGGAAATTCTGATATCTCCACCAGACTTGGGATTCCCGAAAAGTGAGGGTGCATTAATTTTGGATACTGATGCTAGTGATTTAGGCATTTGAGCTCTGTTATCTCAGATTCAGGATGGGAAGGAGAGATCATTAGAATACTTCAGTAAGGTATTGCACAAGCCCGAGAGAAATTACTGTGTTACACGCAGGGAGCTTCTGGCCATTTTGAAGGCAATTTCACATTCCCATATCTACCTTTATGGTAGACATTTTATTCTAAGAACCGGCCATGCTTCATTATGCTTGCTACTTAAACTCATAAACTCCGAATGTCAAATAGCCCGTGGATACAGGATCTTCAAGAATATGACTGAAATACACCACAGATCTGGAGGTCTATTCACTAACATTTTGAAGTAACCTTTACACCCAGGGTAAGGTCAACAGCTGTGCAGCTGTCCTTAAGCTTTTCAGGAGCTATTCACTAAGTTTGATCGCCTAACCTTGCACTCTAATATCCTTAGCTTAAGGTCTGGTATGTGAGGTGGTTATAGCTTGCTGCTGACCTTAACATGTTTCATAAAACCAGTAATTTTTTTGCTATTGAATCTAAGTCTCACGAAAAATTGCAAAAAGGAGAAGAAACATTTCAAAACGTGGTTTAATATAATTTTAAAATTCTTAATTCCTTTTCACTTTTAATAATAGATAATAAAATATAACTATCATTATGACAAATATACATATTATGTTGTATGTTCAAGATATCTTATTAAATAACTTTGAAAAGCATACATTAAACTGTTTGATCTTGATTCTGTACTTTGCAAAAAGGTGTTTCCATTTGATGTGTATGTGTAATTACTTTATTTGCATTTTGATATACTTAACTAACAAATAATAAGTACATGTCACATTTATTAAAAATTAATAACACTTTATAATTTACAGATAACTTCAATAGATCTCACTAAATTAAAGATAAATATATTTTTTTTCTTTATTTCTGTATTTTGCTTAAATTGTAATGTAAAGTGTAAAATCTTAAATCCTTTTAATTCATAAAATATTTCCAAAGCAACTGGTTGTGTCTAATAAAAAATAAGTACACATGAACTCCATTAGATGTAAATCATTCAGTGAATTTACACTAAATCATAAGTAATTAAAGAAAAATTTACAATGTAAACCATTTTTGTCAGTTGTACGGTAAATTAGTTTTCAAGCACACACTTTTGCACTGACTCTTTATAGATGGATAAATAAAATAATGACTGTTAACCTAATTTATTACAGTTTATTGTGTGAGAAATATTTAAAATCCATTGTCTGTAAAATAATTACTTCACATGATTTCGTGGAATGTGTTGTACTTGTGTAAACTGGCAGTATGTTTAAGACGTGCACATATTTTTTACGTTGTCCAAGACAATACATAACATTTTGGAGCACTATTTGTTGCGGGAAGATAATAAATATGATATCTTTCAAGTTTTCTGTTCATTGCTTATTTGATAATCATGCACTTTGGTTATTTTCTGTTTTTTATGCAAACAACAGTGACATCAAGAAGGCCATAATTATGTATTGCCAAATATTCTATCGCTATCATTATGATTTATGAGGATTCCTTAACAACAATGCATAGTGAATACCAAATTCATGATGGTGTTGTTAAGAGATCCAGTGTGTGCACGTTTCTGACCTTAACTACCAAATGTTATTGAATAGACCCCTTGGATGGCTTCACAGCAATGCAAATGCACTTTCTAAGAGGCCTTGTGAACGACAATACAGAAAGAGTAATGAATCGCTGAAGGCACAGAAAACAATAATTCAAGGTTGTGTATCTTGTGATGGGCCACCCACCTGGAGTGATGAGGGTGCTAGGAAAGATAAGCTAAATTATCTTACTTTTCATTCTTTACTAGAGTGGAAAGAATCTGGCTGTCTGCCAAAATGGAAAGAGATATTGACTCTGAGCACAGTAGTCAAAGCATACTGGGCGCAATGGAATTTCTTCGTACTGAAGAATGGCGTGCTTTATAGGAACTTTGAAAGTAATAATGGGAAACACACATGCTTACAGTTAGTCCTTCCAGAATTCAGGGTTCCCAAAGTCTTGAAGAAACTCAATAATTCAGCAGCTAGTGGGCACTTTGATTTTAATAAAACTCTCGACAGAGTTAGACTGAGATTCTACTGGCTTCATTGTCGGGAGGATGTTGAGAAGTGGTGTCGAATGTGTGACACCTGCACCGTGAGGAAGGGACCAGTGGCCAAGGTCACCTCCAAAAATAAAATGTTGGAGCCCCATTCGAGAGGATGGCAGTAGATATTCTGGGCCTCTTGCCTTTCGCAGAGAGAGGTAATCGGTAACTACTGGATGCCCAAGATTACTTTACTAAGTGGCCTGAGGTCACTAACCTCCCAAACCAAGAAGAATGTACAGTTGCTGATGCACTCATAGAGAATGTCTTGTTGATGTTTGGGGTGTCACTAGAATTCCATTCTGATCAGGGACAAAACTTTGAAGCTGCTGTGTTCCAGGATGTAACAAAGATTCTGGGGATGAAAAAAAAACTAGAACTACAGCCTGTAACGTTGCACCATCTGGGATGTTGGTAGACATTACAGCTCAGTTAGCTCAATCGGTAGAAACATGAACCGTTAAAGGCTCCAAACAAATATAAAATTTTCTGTTTATTACTTTGTACTTTTATCTATCATTTAAATAAAACAGTTCACATACAAGCTTTTGGTATGCAGAGTCACGAACAGCTTCACAGACAAAGAAGCAGAGAGCAGCGCCACAGAAGTTTATTGATTATCTACGCCTTGAAAACTTTCATCGCCAGAAGAAAATTACAAAGGCAGTGACCTCCCACACCGGCGGAGAAATAAACAAGCAGAGTAAAGTTTGCCGGTGTGGGGGTTATTTGCCACACTCGATGTGGCCTCAGTGAGTGCTGGTTGTCTAATGTGTTCTGTTTTAGGCACATGGAGTTTTGTTGCATTGTGCCTATCACCCCTCCTCGCCCCAGGGTTCCAAATCGTAACCAAATAAGGGCATGGCATGGGCCGGCATCCCTTCCCCACGCCAGCCGAACTGCGTAGCCATCCAAACTGCGTCGTCGGTAAAAAATAATCGAAACCTTCTAGAACAAAAACTGTCGACTGCAGTTTGGAAAGCTTCTATCTTCTAATGCTGACACTTAACAAAAACTAAGATTTCCTGAAACTGCAAACGTATGCCCGATAAACATAACTGCCACGGCTTTAATTTTGAATCCCGATAAACATATTACGAAGCCTCGCAAAACGAAATAAATTTAACCAAGTCTCCCGACAAAAAATAATACGTTGCGTCATTACAAGCCTTACATCCTCAGTTATATGGAATGGTTGAGAGGCTTAACCACACTCTTGAGCAGTACCTGTCTATATTTATGGCAGACAACCAAAAGGACTGGGATTCAAAGGTGCTATTGTTTCTCCTTGCTTATCGATTGGCAGTTCACTTGTCTACAACGGTAACGTCAAGGATGCTGTTTGGAAGAGAGCTATAACTCCCTAGTTACCTGTTCTTTGGTCGACCATCATAAGAGGAAGCTGCTATCCCAAATTATGCCAGTGAACTACGTAAGAGACTAGTACGCTTTCATTATTTTGCTTGACAGTATCTGAGAATAAATAGTAACAGGATGAAGATGCGGTATGACAGAAGAATGTTGGGGGAGGTTTTTCAAAGACAACTTGTGGGGCTGTAGGCCTACAACCCACAGGGGTGAAAAGGGTACTGCCCGAAGCTACAGAAATGTTGCGAAGGTCACAACATGATTCTGAAGAAGATCAATTGTGTGGTCTTTAGGATTTATTATAAAGGCTCTTGGGGAAGCCTAAAGTTGTCCACATCGACCAATTGGCACTCTGCGAAGGTCTGGATGTTGCAGAGTCTGTTTGGGATAAATAAATTTGAGGAGGGGCAGTGTTACTTGTTGCCTGTCTGTATTACCTCCCTTGTCCCATCCCAGTGGAGTGAGGAAACAGCATGCCAAGGTCAGAGGGGTAACAAGAAGTGTGCGGCAATTTACAAAGGATAGCCACTGCGTTAGTCAGATAAGCCTATAGCTACTCGTGCTCTCCTGACCTTAAGTAGATTGAATTTCTGGGGTTATTATTGAAAGAATGTTCTGGACATTGCCGTAGCATCTCTCAGTGTGACTCAGTGGAAGGAAACCTTCTCGATTGAGTCAGTGAGCAAGATGGAGGAATTTCAATTTCACTGTCTGTAGCAGAGTGCTTCGACAAAACTAAAGCAAGCCACTTATAGCCTTAATAGCTGCATATTATATATCCCTGTATTTTTTCAAATGTTAGTGTTTGTTTTATATTTTCTCCTAACAAAGAAAATTTGTATGACTCATTACTTAATGAAAATCCCTCTGCCAGTATTTCGCCACCTGATTCAGGGAGAAAGTTGTGGAATTTATGGGTGCCTGATATAGGTGTGGTAGCAGTAAATTGCTCTTCAATCAATTTTTCTTCGTCTTGGTGGTCTTACTGGATGAAAAAATGAACTCTGTGGACTTAATGTTTGCCTTACACCACATTAATAACTGTAATTGTGTCATTATTTAATCTTTATATGCTCGTTGGAGGCTTGCCCTCACTGCAAATCTTTTCACAGTCCCTGCCAAGCCATCATATACCAATTTCTCATTGTGCTGTTGCATTTAAATGCAACTTAACCTTGATTCCAAACTCACTTTCCCAATGGCATATGTTAAAAAAAATTTTCTGTTTTTGAACTGATTTGCAGAATCATCTGAGAAATAGATTTTTCCAAATTTGCAATCAGTTCTTAACCAGAAATGTAGGAGATTAATTTAGATTGAAATAAATGGACTGCAACCGTGTCATGCTTGAGATTTTCAGAAACACTGACAATACATTTGATTTTGATACTATCACAAGCCTTGTAGTAGACTGCTATAGGAAAAATTGTTGCCTGGTCATTGTTCCAGTGAAATGATTGAGTCTCATCTTGCAAAACAAAGACATAATTTACTGCAAAGTCAAGCAAAACTAAAGATTTTTTTTTTTTTTAATCCTCTGTGGTTTTAGTGAAGGTTTCAAATGTGCACCTGTCTACGGTTACCCATTGCTTGTAAGTGATGTAGTCAATCATTTATTCTTCAAGCTTTATGCTTAATTCTTCTTTTAAATTTACCACACCAAGAAAAGAAGGGCACTCACTAAGGTAGCATGCTTTACTTGGCGCATCACACATTATCTTAGCTAAATAGGACTTGTAATCATTCAAAGCTGTACCATCATTCAGTGTAATAGTTTTTAATATAGGACATTGTATCATTGTATCATCAGTTTGGCAATCTGGTATATTGTACAAACACAGATGGAGTGAGTGCCAGTTCCCTCAACTAAGAAGATCCGCGGTGGTGTAGTCATTAAACTACTCATCTCCCACCAAGGTGAACCGGGTTTGATTCTCGGCGGCGGCGCCCCCGGATTTTCGCATGTGGGAATAGTGCCAGACAATGCTGCTCCATACTTACCTTGTTTCACTCTCATCGGCTCTCAAGATATTCGTGTTAAGAGCCGTCCAAATCTCTCCACCCCACTCAGCTAAGACACAATGCTTGGGGGCACAACTCAACAAATTTTTAAAACCTTATTATATCATTTGGAAACTTGTTCTTGAATAAATCATACAACTCCTTTACATTACCTAAAATCAGCCTTTTTTGTACATAAATTCAAGCACTGTCATTTGTATTTACTAAAACAAAGTCTTTTTTCCCAGGCATTAAATGACTGAAATCATCACTGTTATAAAAACTGACAACTTGTTTGATAACATTGTTATTTAAAACCTTGCCAGGCTTCAAATTATATGTTCCGAAAATGCCATTTTCTCTCACTAGAGCTTCTATTTTCTTTGCAATTCTGTTGCTAAAACCAAACTCCTCTTCTAGTTTTTGCAAGTCCAGCTTTTGGGTAGTAGTGTAAGAAACTGAATTTTTTATTTCCAAAGATTTAGGCTTTCTTCATTAAACTTTTCTTTCAACTGAGTGGCCGCGGTGGCTGAGCGGTTAGCCTGCTCACCTCCCAACAATGTGAACTGGGCTCTATCCTCGGCCGGGTCACTCCGGATTTTCACAAGTGGGAATCGTGCTGGACGATTCCGCTTGTCGGCGGGTTTTCTCGGGTTATCCCCCCCCCCCCCTTTTTGCATTCCTGCTCTGCTCCATTTTAACCTCATTTCACCCTCATCGGCTCTCAGGACCTCGTTAAGAGCCGCCCAAATATCTCAACTCAGCTCAAAATTTCAACTTAGTTACTATTTCACTCTCAGAACTGTTTTTGTCTTTTTCGTGGTTTATTTTTTCATTTACTTGTGTCGGTACTTTCTCGGTGTATCACTATTTAATAAATTTTTTCTACTCTTTGTTTACAGTATGACTATGCATGCAATCGTTTCTTTATGATAGGCGATTCTCCAAGAGTGCTGAGAGATTTGTTCAAATACTCCAAGATGTCTGCACACAGTCTTATTGGTGTAATATGATTAGTCCAATATCAATATGACGTCATAGGGCTTTCATATACACTGAATATTATCCAAAGGATGTTAAGCTAAAGCAAGACCTTTCGAATTTATGTGTCACAATCATATGCCTTCTCTGAAAACAGATTCTTACCAGACATCATATTATTCAAACACCATTTCAGAACAAATCCTGCTTTTACTAAATAATTTAGTAAAATATATTGTTTTGATATGTCTACCGGTAAATCAATGGTATCATTGTGGCTCGACGTGCATCGAATTTCAAATTTTATCTGAGTAAATCAAATCTTAATTATGTTATAATGTATTTGTGTTTTGTTTTTAACACTAAAATACAATTTATCATCATTGTAAAGGCAGTACTAGCGTTAAAAAATACCAGTATGTACTACCAATGCATAGCTGTGTGAAATTCACTATACCTATGTGCTAAGAAAAATCAACAAATCATCAGGGAATAATAAGATTATCAGTATATGAATTTTTTTTGTCCTCTATCATACGGTATTACAATACAGGTTCGACAGTCAAATACATATTTTTAAAAAATTTCAAAGCAAAGAATTTTTTTTTACAGAAAAATATTAAAGGGAATTATTAATTTCGTCAACATGTACTTGCCATAGAAACAAATAATGATTATAAAAATGTTGAACCAACAAGTGAGATTTGAACCTGTAGTTCACAATTTCAAAGCAGGAAATTTATCCACTGCTCTACACAGTCGTGTATGTATCTGAGTTAAATGAAAATATAACTGACTATTAAATTATAAATAAAACATAAAATAAGTTGCAATTTACAGGAAATTTGGTCACTAGGTAAAGGAACAATCTCTGAATTTATTGTGACTACTTTTAATGTGTGTGTCGTCTCAAATGTGACTTTTTTTCCTAAGTAAAGCTTATATTTGAAACGGGAATCTGCAATGCGCATGCGCAGGCCACTTGGCAACAGTGTACTTCGATGATCCCTCGACTAAAGCTAGTCGGGGTTTATGAACACGATATACACTGAAGAGCCAAAAAAAACTGGTACACCTGCCTTATGTCATGTAGGGCCCCCGCGAGCACGCAGAAGTGCCGCAAGACGACGTGGCATGGACTCGACTAATGTCTGAAGGTATGCAGGAGGCAATTCACACCATGAGTCCTGCAGGGCAGTCCACAAATCCATAGGCGTGCGAGGCGGTGGAGATCTCTTCTGAACAGCATGTTGCAAGGCATCCCAGATATGATCAATAATGTTCATGTCTGGTGATTTAGGTGGCCAATGGAAGTGTCTAAAGTCAGAAGAGTGTTCCTGGAGCCACTCGGTAGCAACTCTCGACGTGTGGGGTGTCGCATTGTCCTGCTGGAATTGTCCATGTCCGTCGGAATGCACAATGGACATGAATGGGTGCAGTTGATCGGACACGATGCTTACGTATCTGTCACCTGTCAGAGTCGTATCTAGACGTATCAGGGGTCCCATTTCACGCCAACTGCACACTCCCCATACCATGACAGAGCCTCCACCAGCTTGAAGAGTCCTCTGTTGACATGTAGGGTCCATGGATTCATGATAATGTCTCCATACCCGTACATGTCCATCCTCCCGCTACAATTGGAAACGAGACTCGTCAGACCAGGCATCGTGTTTCCAGTCATCAACATTCCAATGGCGGTGTTGGCGGGCCCAGGCGAGGCGTAAAGCTTTGTGTCGTGCAGTCAACAACGGTACACGAGTGGGCCTTCGGCTCCGAAATCAATGATGGTGTGTTGAATAGTTCGCACGCTGGCACTTGTTGATGCCCCAGCATTGAAATCTGCGCCAATTTGAGAAAGGGTTGCACGTCTGTCACGTTTAATGATTCTCGTCAGTCGTTGTTTGTCCCATTCTTTCACGATCTTTTTCCGGCCGTACCGATGTCGAAGATTTGATGTTTTACCGCATTCCCGATATTCACGGTACACTCGTGAAATGGTCGTACGAGAAAATACCAATTTTATCGCTACCTCGGAGATGCTATGTCCCATCTCTCGTGCGCCACTATAACACCACCCTCAAACTCACTTAAATCTTGATAATCTGCCATTGTAGCAGCAGTAACCGATCTAGCAACTTTGCCAGACGCTTGTTGTCTTATATAGGCGCTGCCGACCGCATCGTGTTACTCTGATTGGTTCTACACATCTGTTATTTGCATACACACGCCTATACCAGTTTTTTCTTGGCTCTCCAGTGCAGTTAGTTCACCCTTAGTCCGGACTAACCTCAGACCAACTCTAAGGAAGATGATGATCTCTGGATCATCCTAGGACTAAGATCTGACTATGAATAGGGGCCATATACTTTAAAAACATAATCAGATATGGCTGCCACCTCTTTGCTAAATCAACAGCTCATCTGGCGATGAATTCCATAATTAATACACTAGTGCTACCTATATGTTGAAAATAGAATACAATATGGCTGGCCCCTGGTGGCTAAATTGATAAGTAATACACTAACACCGCCGATGCTTTAAAATTGGGATCCAAAATGGCCGCCTACAGAGATACAAACAAATGACAAACGATAAAACCAAGATGGTGTGTTGAGCATAGGCGAGAGAGAACAACAGCTTGCCTGGCGGCAAAATCGATAATTAATACACTAGCATCACCTAGATGATGAACAAGTAAACATATGAAACCCAAACTGGCAGTCTCCATCAATGTAAACAAACGACAAAGAAAAAATCAAGATGGCGGTTAATATTAGCTTACCTGGTGGCTAAATCGAGAAATTAGCACGGCCTGGCGGGTAAATCGATAATTAATACACTAACACCACCAAGGAGTTGAAAATGTAAACAAATGACAAACGAAAAAAAAAACCATATTATGGATGGTGTGCAGACGACGGAATAAGCAAAGGGTAGGGGAATGCGGGGGCGGGGGGAGTGAGCGATGGTGAGTAAATGAGGGGGGAATGTTAAGACAATGGGATTGTTTGGACGGGGTGGGGGTCAGATGTCTGCTGAATGTAGTTTGGGGGGACCTCCAGAAATGTAAGTTTTTTTCAATAAATGTTTTATAAATTTTTTATATTTTAAAAATCTTTTTATACATTTTAAAAATAAATTTGTACATTAAAAAAAATTTTTTTTATTTGTAATGGTAAAGTTACTGGGGTAAAAGGTCAAGGTCGCCGATATACATCGTGGCGGAAAAGATGGCCGCCAGCCGACCGGAATGACAGAGCATGGACAGCTGCGAGCTCCGACACCGAACACCCTTGCGCCAAAATCGACATAAAATCATTGTGCTATTGCATTTTAATTTGGTTTTTCGAGTGTTTGTATTCGCTGGAAAATTTATTTCCTAGAGATGTGGAAGTCGGACTCGTCTGTGCCTTTCTATTAGGCAAAGTCTTTAATCTTTATGGGATTCATTGCAATACAATTCTATAGGCTGTTCATGGTAAAGTGAACACTTTTGAGGCCTTGGTTACTTTTTTCGTATCAGCCATTTTTTATCCTTCCACCACTTTGAAATAAATATTGCCCTGTAAGTAATAAACACAGTGTATGTATTTCACCGGACTCGAAAGTTAACATCTAAGTCTACAATAAAATATGTTTATTGACTATTATTCCAAATGGCAGGGCTTCTAAAAGTGCTCACTTTACCATGACTACACTATAGGGTTGTGCAAATGAAAAATTAATTATGTAAGAGCTTTACTTACTTTTCTTTAACACATTTTTTAAACATTTTATAGAGTTTCTCACTTGGTATTGTCAAACTCATCCTGGTACATAATCTGCTAAATTCAATTTGAAAAGGGGCCGCGGTGGCTGAGCGGTTAGCCTGCTCGCCTCCCATCAAGGCTAAGCGGAGTGGCCCGGCCGGGGATTGAACCCGACCGGGTTCAATCCCCGGCCGGGCCACTCCCGGATTTTCGCATGTGGGAATCTTGCCAGACAATGGCGCTGGTCGGCGGGTTTTCTCAGGGATCTCCCGTTTCCCCCGCCCTTTTATTCCGGCTCTGTTCCATATTCACCTCAAATCACCCTCATCGGCTCTCAAGACCAATCTGTTCACTCACTCAATTTGAAATATGAAAGCAGACATTCATAGTACCATCAGTAGTCATACTGTATAACAATACTTCAAAAAAATTTCGTTTCAGTAATGAACTGAACTGAGGTGGGACTGAATGAACATGTAATACGGATTTATTGTAAATATTGGAACTGTCAAGTATGAACATATAATTTATAAAATAATTTAATAGGTTTTGATACACAGTCTATTGGGACTGGTTTTTGATTATTCAATTTCACTAATTTCTTTGAGGTAATTATAAATTGCTTTGATTGAAGTCAATAATTGTAAATTGATATCAATTTATTTGTGAGAATTTGTGTCGAGAGAATTTTGTTTGTAGTTATTGTAAATAAAATTAGGTAAGTTTATACTTCTGTTAACATAAAAATATATATTATTTTTAGTTAAAATGAACTCTTGCTAATATTCAGGGGCACCCGACTTTCGCGAAAATATTTCCGTGTATGTTTCCCTTAACAAACCTGGTTTAGCCCACTGAATTTTCAGAATTTGTAACAGTAATTTGCTTGTGAAAAATAAATTATATGAGTGGATTGCATAAGGAGCAAATAAATGATGCTCTTCGAAAAACGTAATAAATACTTTATGTCTAATTTAGTAATATAATGGACATAAGCAAATAGATGTATAGACAAAATTTTTAAAATTTGCTCACGTGATACTATAGAGGAAGGGGATAGAAAGGAGCTATCTCCAGAGAAGTGTTGTCATTTTTTTTTGTCATGTTTGTTCTTATCCCGATCAGTGTAAAAGAGTATGTGCATTTTCTGCGAAGTACTATAGAGAATAATACGTAATATACGTGTAATCTAATATGATTTAGTGTTTTTGAAGTTATTGAAAAGTCGTACTCTTCTTTATCATGAAAACAAGTAGCACTTTTGGTGCATTGGTGCTCATAAATTGCCGTAGTAGAGGCCCGAAGCTATTTAGTTAAGGGCACTACCAGCTGGCAGCTGCGAAATTTTAATAAGAAATCCCATGTTAAGGAGATTTCGCGTCAGTGCGTTAATTTTAAAGATAGCGTTGCAAACAAAATGTATTCTTCACGAATTTTTAGGAGAAAATCCCTACGAGCGTATATATTATATATATATAGTATATACTTTTTAAGTAATTTAAAAAAGTCATTGCAAACAGTCTGTAGATGTTATGGAAACTTCTCCTAAAATAATTTGCGAAGAATACATTTGGTTTGAAACGCCTTTCTTTCAAATTAACGCACTGAGGCGAAATTTCCTTAACATGGGATTTCCTATTTAAATTTCGCAGATGCGAGAGGGTAGGCAGTGCCCTTCATGGAAAAAAAAAAGTCCAGAAATTATGCAAAAATTCGTGTCCGTGAGCGTGTACAAAATGGTTTTGTCAAAAGGACGCTTCCGCTGTCTGAAATGGGCATGCGCACGCCTACGCTTTCCAGCGCACGCCACGCCCGCTCTTTCCTGTTTCCGTCTTTCGTCGTCTTCGCGCCCGGCGCAAGGCTCCACTTTTTTTTATGGACGATAAGTGAAAGCCAGGTAGGCATTTTTGTTATCGCTCGCCAGCTGCTGGCCGCTCGCTCTCCTGGAAACGAGACGAACGGCCGGAGCCACGCAGAGGANAGTTCCCTTATAATTAAAGGAGTGTTCTATTTTTTTTTTTTTTTTTTTTTTTTTTTTTTTTTGTAATTGTTTGGTTTATTTCGCGTGTTTCAAAATCAGCAGCAACGCCGTGACTGACGTGTGATAAAGGCAAAAATAGCGAAATGGATTTTTTTTTTGTCGGTGTGCGCGGCTAAGAGCTGGAGTTGTGGACTGAGGCTCCCTAAGGCGCTGCCATGTCCCGCCGTGCGGTGCGCGCCACTGTAAGACGGATAAGAGAGAACACGAGAGCACGGAGAGAACTGAAGAGCAACCGCCATTTTGCATCACCGGGACGCTACTCCCTCAGCGCGGGAGAGGTACAAGCCTTTGCGAGAGCTCTTGTCCTCCCATTCGGATAGCATTTCTAGCACCCAGGTTGGGGACGGCTAGTCTGTCCCGTCTGGCCGTTGATCAAATCGTCATTCTGCGGCAAGTCATCAGTCTGGCACGACGCCAGCCTATATCAAAACGTTTTACGCGTACATAGCACGTTGAAACCAAAGAGCTAAGAACATTTTTACCTTAGATTAATTCTTTTTAGAGATACTGGAAAATAAAGAAAAAATTTGTGCTGACGACATGTTTTCAAAACTCTTTTAACTTCTTGATACATTTATGACTGGATGGTGCATTTTTTGTCTCGTCAAGAAGCACTCGATTTCCCCCTGATAGAACCCCTCGTTTCTAAACGTTATCTATACTTAATAGGTGCTTGCGCTCTAGTTTCGTGCAATTCCCTTCTATCGTTTGATATGCGTGCGGCGTGATGTGTCATATCTCAGAAATTAATTAACCGATTTAAACAAAATTTGTTGTGTTGACATTGCATCTTTGATATTGTTATTGGTCAGCCATTTTGGAAGCTATCATTAAATTAACTAAATAATCTTTTAAGTTATAGAACGAAAACTACTCAAGACATGTAGGCCTCTATATTTTATGTTAGTGTGCCAAATGATCCAAACAATTTCAATCAAACTTTATGTAACTTATTGACAGGATCTATGACAAACATCGAATACGCTCATGCTTGACCATTTTGTCAGCCATTTATGAAGATAGAAACATTTGAGAAAATGTAGATTTTGTGCCATACCTCGAGGATCAATCAAACCGATTTCCACCAAATTTTGCACACAAGTAGCGCTGCCGTAGGCAATGTGAATTTACACTTTTTAGTGGGTTAGATATTTGTTTTGAATGATGGCAGTATAATTAATTTAGATTAGTATGTTATATGTATTGAACAATTTAACCAAACTGAACCAAACATTTTATGCTGACAGTATATATAATAATACATACATATCAATAATCAAGTATAATATAAACATTATTTATAATAATGCATATATATTAATAATCAAGTATAATATAAGAGTTCCTGTTCCCTCCTTTTTAAAGAAATGATGCCAGGTGAAAAAAATGAAACATGTATGCCCTATTTTGGGAACAAATCAACTAATTCCCACAAAATTTTGCACACACTAGGCCATGTAAACTGACATCATTCAAGTGACTCACGTACTTGTTTTCAAACGGCCCGGAACATATTTCAGGTGAGTAAATTTTAGTCTACCAAAACATTAGACTCAATACAACCAAATGTTATGTTCGTAATCCTACCTCCGCAATGCAGTTAGTTGTATGCTAGCTTCTGGTACGAGGGAGTTCTGAATTCGAGTCCCTGGTGAGGCATGTGTGTTGCATATTTTTCTGGTTCCATCTCAAATTAGATCTATGTCAACGAGGCGTCAAAGCTTACCTGCCATCTAATATCATAAGAACTTCATCAACATTATTTCCATCTATGTAGAGGAAATTAGGCTCATTAGTTAATATCGGTGCCTTTATCTTAAAGTTGTTTTAATTGTTTTATTAGGATTATTAGAGTTGTTTGAAGTATTTTACGGTATTGACACTCACATATATTTATTTTTGCACGTAAATAACTAACGCTTTACACCACCCCTAGGTTTGGCAAAAACAGCTGTACAAGAATTTTGTATGAGTTCTTGGATACAACTATTTATTTTGGTCTAGCACGGCTCTTGTAATGTTACGAACTAGTAATTTTACAAGATAAATGTTTGTGCTGTTACAAACGTGTGTAAAATTGCAAAATAAATTTTCCTTAAAAATTACAATTTTTTTCAGTGTGGTGCATATAGTTCCAATTAAACTATTGCAATTAAAATTAAAAAGGTAGGGATGGAAACTTATAGGCCTACATAACTGTTACGGGTGTGATTTGTTATATACCTGAAAACAGCAGTAGCACTTCAATATCAGTTTAGCCCAGATCGCTGAAGTAACCCTTCCATTACTGACGTAAAGTTCTGAGTTCGAAACATAGACTAAGAGTAGGGTATATTTCGAAACCAAAACTTTACGTTCTTATGCCAAAAAACGAAACGTTACTTTAGGTCTACGTAGGACAGTTCAAGTGTGCCAAAACCGTGTATACAAAAAATGAAATTGGCGGAAGCCATGCGAAGAACAAAAAAAATGTATGTGCATACTTAACACTGCAAATTTATAATATCTGTGTGTGCTACAAATAGGAATATAAATATATTACCTTATGATTCACAATATAAGCTGTTTCCGATGTTAGTAAACTACAATCCCGATACACAGTAATCTATTCCCGATGTTAGTAAACGACAATCCTAATTTACCGTGAGGCTACCATTAAAATGCTGTTAACTGAAAAAGACGGCTGTGATTGGCCAGGCTTTTTTTGTGGTTTTGCGTATTTTTATACTTTATAGCCTTCGGAAAATGATCTGAACCAACTATGTTGTTGTGTAAACTGCAATTAATTACTGTAAACGCACATAATCAACTTAAAAAAAAAATATATATAATAAAGTTTATTATAAAGTGCAGCAAATAGCTATTATTATCTCGCCACATATCATCTGTACACCTGTAAGCCTGCCTATAGAATTTTGACAGGGTGAAACTCAGGTTTAAAAAGTAGATTATTTTCATGAAATTTTTACAAAATATTCTTAGGTTGGAATAATTCATCTGTAAACCTTTAGGCATACATATAGCTTACCTTCGACGGTGTTAACTTTGGAACTAAAAAGGTAAGATATTTTTACGAACATTTTACAGAATAATCGTAAGGTGTGATAATGGTTCTTTTTTAAAATACTCTTTTTTATTACCCCACTGTAGTAAATTGCATTGAGCAAAAATCGCCTCATACAACAGTAAAATTTTGTTAGCTTATAAAAGTTGTAGGTATCGGTTAAATGTAATATTAGTGTTTTCAACCAAATTTAATTTGGGAAGCATATGAGAACACATCGTGCGTGTCCCTGAAAACTTGGAACTCTTGCGCCGAATGTCGCCAAACTTGGTACATTCACAAGACCTACTAAGGGCAACCTACTATATTATTTTGAAAAATTTAGAATGCTTATTTTCAAAACGGTGCGATTAAATTTTTTGAGTTATGTTATCTCTGAACTACATGGGCGTTTTGAATCAAACCTTGTACGCTGGCATTAACTGTAAGTTTTTGTAAATATTTTCGTGGAATGTGCCACAACTCAGGAGCTGTTTGACTGATTTGGACAAAATATGATATGCGGACAGCATCGTATGTAACATTAAATTCTCTGATTGTTATCGTCTTACATCATCAATTTGGAGAGACAGGGCCACTTGAAATGATACACGTTTGCAGTGGTATATCACAGAAACTATGCGGCCAATTTGAACCAAACGTAAAATTCTGGCAGTATGTAATGTTATCGCTTAACGCATTCATTGATAGTACGTTTCGTTCGCCGTTTTAAAAGTAGCACTATATAAAATATTAAGCTTGTGTATCTCAACTCTAGTCTACTCGAAGACTAAATATCCACGCCAAATTTGGCATGCTAATAGTACCATAGTAGGACGGCTGTATTTATACAATTGTATAGCAGACGCCTTTTATATGGAATAACTCAATGATGTCATGGCCGATTTGAACCAAACGTAGTATGCTGATATATAATGTTGACGTAATATCCACCTATTAATAACCTCTTTTGTCGACAAATTTGGGAGATGATCCACCTGAAATATTAAGCTTTTATGATACTCAGGATCCAAATGATCTATTTCAACCAAAGTTGGAAGCCGATAGTGCGTAATGTTAGCATTAAGTTCAATCATTAATAGTTTTTGTAATCCGTCATATTTGAAAATATGCCCTACCTGAAAAATTAAGCTTATCTATCCTATCTTGGCTACTAATATGAGGAGGATCATAACAAACGTGGCGTATTAGTAGTGCTGCAGGACAAAACACACGTATTGAGTCGCCGTACTCAGCGTCAGCATCCCGGAGCTCTATTATACGTCTATATATCATTGTTCTCTTTTTGAGTCTCTTGATTCTATCAGCCCACTTATCTCCACATTTTATAATGATATCTAGTTAGTTCATACTATATTATTGGTATCATAATGTACATGCAATTTGAATTTCTTCACTGCGAAATGCCTGCTTGGACGTAATACTATAGGACATAGTCCTACAGTACGTCACATTTATTATTAAGTTTAAGTTTATCAGGAGCTTTTTTTTACAGCCAGGCTTTATAAGTACTTACGGTCCGTATGTTATTACTCAGTAACTGTAGTTATGGCCGATTTGAAACAAATTTGGTATACTGGCGACATGTATTGAGGCGAAAGAAAATAAATTCGCACTATGTACCAGAAAACTAAGATAATCAAGGTTCCTAGTCAGAACTAAAATAGGGGTTGCTACTCTCGCATCGCAGTAAATGTTGTAGCACTAAGTATTTGCGAAAATTACAAGACGAAATGTTAACCACCATGTAATGTTAAAAAATAGGTCGCCTTGCCGCCGCTTATCATCACCGGAGCAAGCCCCTCAGCGCGGAGGAAGTACAGGCTCTTGTCTCCCCAGGCGGTAATCAAAATTACGGTCTGGGTTAAGGGGAGCTAGCCCGCGCCACCCAGGCCGTCATTCATATGGACACGTTCACCACACAAGCCTGTTAGGTTGCCTACCACCAAGGCGATAGTTTATAAATCGAATACGAGTGGGAATTAAAAGACTTAGTTTTCTCCGAGAGTCTGAGTAACGCGATATAAAAATTGCTACGAGCCAGCAAATGTTGACAACATACAATAAAATAAAACTCATATTGCGCCAAGAAATTATTTACTCATCTATATGTATCAAGATAGTAGAAACCCTTACTTTCTTTTCGCCAAAAGTAAGTAATATTCAGAGTAATCCACAGCTTGGCATTATTTTTCTCAGTGACCTGAAGGATATGTGTTAAGCCTGCGTGATTAATAAATTGTTGATCACTGCCGAACGCACTGCGTCAGTTATAAGCGAGGGGCCAGGAGCAACATGTGTGACATCCATGCCGCCATGGGCGGACCATAGAGTAGTAGAGAATAGAGGTGAAGAGTTTTGGGCGGTTCTTAACAGCGAGGTCTTGAGAGCCGATGAGGGGGGTTAAGGCATGGAGCAGCGTCTGAATGAAGGGGCGGGGGAAACGGGAGATCCCTGAGAAAACCCGCCGACCAGTGGCATCGTCCGGCACGATTCCCACATGCGAAAATCCGGAAGTGGCCCGGCCGGGGATTGAGCCCGGTTTGCCTTGGTGGGAGGCGAGCAGGCTAACCACTCAGCCCCCGCGACCCCCATTGAGTAGTAAGTAAGGTGTCTATTAGAGTGGCAACAGTGATGTTAGGTCATCTGCAGTCCCTTTTTTTGCCCCTCCACATATACCAACATTGCCGGAATAGAATTTTGCATTATAAAAATTAAATAAAGTTCTCGCCACTGTGTACTTAGAGGCAATAAGCCGCAGTGCTGCCAAAGTCCATTCATGGTTACTTCCAAATTTTCTGAAGCCCTGCTAAAGTTCTACTCTCAGGCTATTCCTCCGCCTCATACAAACAAAGCAAAACAATGTCTAGAAAATTATACGAAAGCGACAACGCGCAGCATTTGTGCGCACCCAGTTTAATAATACTTTGCGTGAGAAATATTTTGCATAAGAATTATTACTTACTAGGAATTACCAGCCCACCTATTTTAATTCGTATTAATTTCAAATTAAACAGTATAATTTATAAAGAAACTATAAGTAAAAGTTCAATTTAACCAAGAATGAGATACGTTTTTGTTAACAGAAGTATAAAACGCTTGTGATAAATGACATATTTAGGAAACAACGAAACGCGCCATGCACGGGGTGATTTTTCAAAGGTTTGGTTCAAAAAGTGTGAAGAAACCGCGAATATACCATACCATTGGCATTCAGAGTAACTGAATAATGTCAATGGCGGGCTTTTTAAACACGTCAAAAATCCAAATTTGTTGAAATACATAAAAATAATAATTGTGCGGAAGGTAAACTAAAATAATGCAGTGCACTTTAATATATAATTAATCCCTTTAGCTCATTACATATTTTAATAGGCAGAAACTATGAGGAAAATATTTCTGAAATATTAATCTGTAAAACAAAGGAGCCTGGAGAACAATACCTGTGTCGAAAATAAATAGTGCGCAATGTACTTTAAGATCTTTATTTTCATATCATCTGGCGTCAAGAAAAATACAATTTTTTACTGCAAAACCTTTTTAATAAACAGAACAAACCATGTAACCTAGTTCTTAGCAATATAAAACAGCAAAAAAAAATATATTTCCAGTATACACAATGTATAATTGGAGAACATAACTTATTAAACATGTTTTATTATGATTCTTAAGACTGTTAGGACTGGCATAAAGATATAGGAGAACTATAAAATTTAACATACGGTACAGCAGTATCCCTCCTAAAATATTTTCAGGACAGTTTAGTTAGTACATGTATAATAAACCAGAAATTGATACGGGAAGATTAAAATATAGAGGCAGGGCTTTAGNAAATATTTCTGAAATATTAATCTGTAAAACAAAGGAGCCTGGAGAACAATACCTGTGTCGAAAATAAATAGTGCGCTGTGTACTTTAAGATCTTTATTTTCATATCATCTGGCGTCAAGAAAATACAATTTTTTACTGCAAAACCTTTTTAATAAACAGAACAAACCATGTAACCTAGTTCTTAGCAATATAAAACAGCAAAAAAAAATATATTTCCAGTATACACAATGTATAATTGTAGAACATAACTTATTAAACATGTTTTATTATGATTCTTAAGACTGTTAGGACTGGCATAAGGATATAGGAGAACTATAAAATTTAACATACGGTACAGCAGTATCCCTCCTAAAATATTTTCATGACAGTTTAGTTAGTACATGTATAATAAACCAGAAATTGATACGGGAAGATTAAAATATAGAGGCAGGGCTTTAGCGCGTGTTAATAGGCACACATGTATTGGCGTCCCAACACCTACGAAGTAACTACATGGCGTTAATAAGTTAGTCCATGAAACTTAAGTGAATACAGAAAACTAGAGCCACAGCTGGTATGCATAAATTAATTTAGTGCTTCTGTGCCTGAACTTACCTCTCCCTCAAGAAGAGGCAAAATTATTTGTTCGAAATTAAATTTAATGACAAATGTACACTGAAGAGCCAAAAAAAAAAAAAAACTGGTACAGGCGTGCGTATGCAAATAACATAGGTATGGAACCGATCAGAGTAACGCGATGCGGTTGGCAGCTAGATCGGTTACTGCTGCTACAATGGCAGGTTATCAAGATTTAAGTGAGTTTGAACGTGGTGTTATAGTCGGCGCACGAGAGAAGGGACATAGCATCTCCGAGGTAGAGCGATAACATTTGGATGTTCGCGTACGACCATTTCACGAGTGTACCGTGAATATCGGGAATCCGGTAAAACATCAAATCTTCGACATCGGTACGGCCGGAAAAAGATCGTGAAAGAACGGAACAAACGATGACTGACGAGAATCATTAAACGTGACAGACGTGCAACCCTTTCTCAAATTGGCGCAGATTGGATTTGTGGACTGCCCTGCAAGATTCATGGTGTGAATTGCCTCCTGCATACCTTCAGCCATCAGTCGAGTCCATGCCACGTCGTCTTGCGGCACTTCTGCGTGCTCTGGGGGCCCTACACGATGTTAGGCAGATGTACCAGTTTTTTTTGGCTCTTCAGTGTATACAACCCGTCTGTTCCTAGCTTCCTAACGAAAGCATGGGGACGCGGTGGTGAACTGGTTAGACTTCTTGCCTACCACCAAAGCGAGCCGGGTTCGATTCCCGGCGGGATCGCTCACGGATTTCCGAACGTGGGAATTGTGCCGGACGATGGGGCTGGTCGGCGGATTTTCTCGGGGATCTCCCGTTTCCCCCGCATTGACGTTCTGGCGCTGCACCATGCTCACCTCACTTCATCCTTATCGGCTTTCAAGACCTCGATTTTAAGTGCCGCCCAAATCTGTCTACTCCACACTCTAAGAAAGCGTGCATTTTTAAGAATACGGGAGGAGGCAAGTGCAAGCACCATTGCACAGAGGAAAACTGTACTGTGGTATGGATTTTGACTTTCAAATTCTGGTTCTTAATGTTAATGAAGCCAATAGCAATACATTAAGGCTCCCGCCTACCTCGAGCTTTCTTCCGCGTTTGAGGCCGAGAAGCGCAGGAGCTATAAGGGCGACCCTGCCACGCGTATCAAGTACGCCACTGCAACTAACAGCAAGGTTTTGTACTGGCGTGCAGTGTTATAGTCCCACTGCGTGTACCTACGGGACTTTCAGCGGTGAAACCTGTTATTTTATTGGCGAACAGTCTGTAGGAAGTTTCAGGGTAGAGCCCTTTTGTAGTTTTGTATGTATCTGATGCGTATATTTTGAGCTAGAGCGATTTGAAAACAAAAAACGTTTTTAGCCTTTTTGGANAAGTTTCAGGGTAGAGCCCTTTTGTAGTTTTGTATGTATCTGATGCGTATATTTTGAGCTAGAGCGATTTGAAAACAAAAAACGTTTTTAGCCTTTTTGGAGTACTCTGAAATGGTGTTTCTAACTTGCGTGACATTTTGAAAGTACTCGACAACCCTCGTCTGAAACGTGTGTTCCTTTCGTAGATCAGCACATTGGACGCACGGTTAATAGTTCCGTGAAAAAAAAAAACGTGTATTTCAAACACACTGCAACACAGTTCAAGCACCAGGTAGGCGGGGGCCTTAAAATTACCCNTTATAGTCCCACTGCGTGTACCTACGGGACTTTCAGCGGTGAAACCTGTTATTTTATTGGCGAACAGTCTGTAGGATGTTTCAGGGTAGAGCCCTTTTGTAGTTTTGTATGTATATGATGCGTATATTTTGAGCTAGAGCGATTTGAAAACAAAAAACATTTTTAGCCTTTTTGGAGTACTCTGAAATGGTGTTTCTAACTTGCGTGACATTTTGAAAGTACTCGACAACCCTCGTCTGAAACGTGTGTTCCTTTCGTAGATCAGCACATTGGACGCACGGTTAATAGTTCCGTGAAAAAAAAAACGTGTATTTCAAACACACTGCAACACAGTTCAAGCACCAGGTAGGCGGGGGCCTTAAAATTACCCNAAAAAAAAAAACGTGTATTTCAAACACACTGCAACACAGTTCAAGCACCAGGTAGGCGGGGGCCTTAAAATTACCCACTTTTTCCCTAGCTCTCCCCGTTATTGTCGAGAGGAATTAACTCCCTATATGTAATAAATCCTAAACTCTACCACATTTTCCACAAACTGAAATGGATTGGTTACACACTGCATGTTATATACGGTAAGTCTTCAGATACAAAACGTGATAACGCACAGTTACTAACCACTGTGGCACAGTTTTTGAAACCATGAATGTGTACATGCCGTACGCAGATCTTGCTTAGTTCACCAACATTTATTACAATGCCACATGACTTGAGTGTACTCTGCAATGTGGCGTGATGTTTTAGTGTTGTGGTTAGAGTATGGTCAGTGAAATTGATGCAAACAATACTTGTCAACCAGTTGTCTCGTCGTTACTCAGTGCGAATAATGGAAAACAGGTTTAACATCAAAATAAGAAGAAAACTACAAGATAATAACACAATTGCACTTAACACTTGCAGAAACTGCCGCCAGTTGACTGCGGCGACTGGTTGGATTTACTTGAAGACTCCGCTTCATGGATCACACAGCTAGACAGACGTGTCAATGCATGTATGGTCATCTCTGCTAAAATAAGAATAAAAATCCCTTTTGTAGTGATAATAGTTAAACTTATTTATTACATATTTCAGCTACATTTTTATTTGATATCTCAGTTAAATTTTGCTGGTTTTCATTCCAAATTCTGCCTGGAGTGTCATCAAAAATTTTAACAATCTAGTTTTGACTTATTAATCTGCCGNCTGGTTTTCATTCCAAATTCTGCCTGGAGTGTCATCAAAAATTTTAACAATCTAGTTTTGACTTATTAATCTGCCGCCAGGATATTACAATTACAAAATTACAAAAGTTAAAGTGCCTCAATTTAAACAAAGTAGGGACTACTATATTGATCTTTAATGAAATTCAAAACTTCTGTGTCTTAAAATTAGTTAATGTTTTAGCCAAAGCAGGGAACAGTTTGTTTTCTCGGAGCATATAGGATATGGGGTAATGCTGAATCAGAATTCACACATACACAGTCGCAAACGCCTACCTGAGGCATTCGATTAGATAAAGTTTATTAATTTACTAATGAAAATGTAAACTGGGTTTCTCATCAAATTGGAGAGTATACTTACCATATGAAATGAGAATAAGTTCAAATAACCGTAATGTACGGCACAAAATGTGCACAAATATTTATAGTTCATTCACGGTTACTTCCAACTTATCTAAAGCCCTACTAAAGTTCTACTTTCAGGATATTCCTCCGCCTCATGCAAACAAAGCTCAACAATGTCTAGGGAATTATACCAAAGGTACAACGCACCGCGTTCGTGCGCACTCTGTTTAATAATATTTTGCATAAGAACTATTTCATACTAGATATTATCAACATACCTATTTTCTCCCTTTTTCATTCNGGTTTAATAATATTTTGCATAAGAACTATTTCATACTAGATATTATCAACATACCTATTTTCTCCCTTTTTCATTCACATTAATTTAAAAGAAATTCTATAATTTATAGAGACAATATAAGTAAAAATTCAACTAACCAAAAATAAGGTAATTTTATGTTAAAAGAAATATGAAACGCTTGTGATGCATGCCATATTTGAAAAACAATCAAACACGTTTTATGTGGGGTGATTTTTCAAAGGTTTGATTCAAAAAGTATGAAGAGACCACGAATAGGCTATACATGTTTTACACACGTGGAATAAACCGGGCCTTTCTCAGCCTATGCGTGCTAGGCTGACATTCCATGCTAATGTTTAAATGTCTGAACATACTTCACTCCATAACTCACAGTGAAATAAAATGCTATCAGCTTAAAGTTGGATGTCTGCGGTCTCCCTAAATGGTTCAAAACATAACTCATGTATGTTCTGCTTTCCAAAAAATCGAATACTGCAGATCAGACACGTTAAAACTAAGCAAATTTGAAAACACAATAATATAATAATACTGACATATTGCAAAAAATACACAAATTGGTTGACACTGGGGTTGTCCGCCCTGGAAAAATCTAGTGAACTAAATAAAACGTTAAATTATGTACTCAAAACTATAAATAAAATAGTTTCAGCAAGAAAAACATTTATTAAAAATTAATTGTCGAAATGTCTTATTTCACAAAAAGTCAAGGGCGTGGAAAGCACATGTTTCTGATTGTGGTCCATTTTCAACACTTCGAGTGCTGTCGATGTAATACTGAGTCGACTGGATTTAACTGAGTTGAATGGAGTTCAGGAGTGAGCGGGGAGATTAGAGGCCTCGGTTGGAAACAGTGGCCTAGTCAGATCTGGGGTTTGGGTAAGGGTCTTCTATCGTTGAACCTTGAGGCATAGAAAAATCTCCACGAGTATCAATGGCTTGGTTCAATGGGAAATTCTCAAAAACAAGCCATTAAATTAACTCTTTTTTAAGCCACTGCTGTCTTCCGGAGACATTATAACAAACATGTTAGGGAATTTGGAGAAACTTAATATTTTTGGGTAATAATTTAGTGAGCCAGTTTGTGGGGATGGTCCTGTGAATAGAGGATGAAATTGTTTTTAGTTAGTTGGTTGTTGATTGCTACTTATAAATACCGCAACACACACGTATGCTATAAGAAAAATGTTAGTGTTTATTTATTTTTAAAAATAATTTTATTGTTCTTTAGAACTTTAATTGACGGATGGAAAATGTATTTTTTATTGTACTAACTACGCTAAATCTCTAAGTTGGATACAGTAAAATTAATTTATGGTTTCAAAAGTGGCCTAGAGTCTTGCGATACCAAACATGTTTTCTTGAATGGCCAAATATCAAAGAAATCAGCAAATTTTTGAGTGATTGTACGGAAGTATTACAATGTGAAGTTATTACAGGCTTAAAACCAAAGAAGACGGACAACTTCCTGTGAAGATTCAGCCAATTTGTCAAGAACTTCGGTGTGGTCTATTCTGTAACAGAGTTCTCTTTCGACTGCGAAAAGCACGACTGCCGTCAAGACCTCTAATGGCAATGTGCTTCATAGTCATATCAACATATTCTTACAAAAATCTTACATAAAACTCTTTAATGGTGAATGTTTTATTCACTCAGTGCCAAATTTTTTTTAAATCCATACAAACAGGATGTATATGAACTTTGCTGACAGACTTCGGCAGGTGGTTCCTCATCAAAAAATAGGTCAAAAATATATACACGACCTATAGCCTAAATCTATTCCTGAAGGGTGTAACCACCCTTGAATGTGTAGCTTAAGATGACGTTTATTGCTAGTAGCACGGCCAGAATGAAAGACAAATCGCTGAGTTTCTGGATATTGCATTATTGAACGACGATATGCAAACCATAAAAAAATGAGATGCGGTTATCAACCCTCTTCCATAACAACGGATGGGTTAGAACAGTGGTACTCAGACTTTTTTTTAGGGGGCCATATTAAGAAAAACTAAGACCGCCGCGGGCCGCACTTACGACACTTGACATAATAATATTTGTGAACTAAAAGTAGGTAGGTAATTCTATGACATTTAAAATTCAGAGTGTCGTGTATCGTCTTGCAAGTCGTTTGTTTGTTCGTTCGATACGGTGATGGCGGGCGGAGGTAGTACATCAACTATTGTACAGAAGTCACCCGACTGAAAAAATAATGAAAAATATCTTCTAGTTTCATAAGTGACTTTAACTTTTAGTAAATTCGTATTATTTATTGCTTTTTATTTTTTAACAGACACCCTAAAAATTAAAATTTGTTAACTTGTATCTACTGTAGCCGGCGAGCGCGGGCCACAAATAATGGACCCGCGGGCCGCAGTTTGAGAACCCCTGGGTTAGAATCTCATGTGTGCATTGAAAAATGTAACTGTCCGATATTTATTGTTTCTTCCTGCGGCTTAGTAATCTACCGTACATTGTAAATGCAAAAACTATCTAGTGTTTTTACGCTAAACGCCACCGTTTTCGATAAATTAATTTATTATGATCTATAACTTCAATTATTTAGATTTATCATGCAATAATTTCTCGAAAACGATGGCATGTAGGGTTAAAACGCAAGGCGAACGTTTTTTTNATATTTAGATTTATCATGCAATAATTTCTCGAAAACGATGGCATGTAGGGTTAAAACGCAAGGCGAACGTTTTTTTAAACCTGTATGGTCGAGTGAGTGAGTAAAGAGATTTATGCGGCTCTTAACATCGAGGGCTTGAGAGCCGATGAGGGNAAACCTGTATGGTCGAGTGAGTGAGTAAAGAGATTTATGCGGCTCTTAACATCGAGGGCTTGAGAGCCGATGAGGGTGAAGCGAGGTGAGGGTATGGAACAATGCTGGAATGAATGGGTGGGGGAAACGGGAGATCCCCGAGAAAACCCACCGACAGCGGCATCGTCCGGCACGATTCCCACATGCGAAAATCCGGGGGTGACCCCGCCGGGTATCGAGTCCATTTCGCCTTGGTGGGAGGCGAGTAGTCTAACCACTACACCACCGCAGCCCCCTGTATGGTCGATTATTAATCCGCATGGAACTACCCAAAAATGCCACATATTTACATTTGTAAATGCACANCTTGGTTCAATGGGAAATTCTCAAAAACAAGCCATTAAATTAACTCTTTTTTAAGCCACTGCTGTCTTCCGGAGACGTTATAACAAACATGTTAGGGAATTTGGAGAAACTTAATATTTTTGGGTAATAATTTAGTTAGCCAGTTTGTGGGGATGGTCCTGTGAATAGAGGATGAAATTGTTTTTAGTTAGTTGGTTGTTGATTGCTACTTANGAGCCAGTTTGTGGGGATGGTCCTGTGAATAGAGGATGAAATTGTTTTTAGTTAGTTGGTTGTTGATTGCTACTTATAAATACCGCAACACACACGTATGCTATAAGAAAAATGTTAGTGTTTATTTATTTTTAAAAATAATTTTATTGTTCTTTAGAACTTTAATTGACGGATGGAAAATGTATTTTTTATTGTACTAACTACGCTAAATCTCTAAGTTGGATACAGTAAAATTAATTTATGGTTTCAAAAGTGGCCTAGAGTCTTGCGATACCAAACATGTTTTCTTGAATGGCCAAATATCAAAGAAATCAGCAAATTTTTNAAAAGTGGCCTAGAGTCTTGCGATACCAAACATGTTTTCTTGAATGGCCAAATATCAAAGAAATCAGCAAATTTTTTAGTGATTGTACGGAAGTATTACAATGTGAAGTTATTACAGGCTTAAAACCAAAGAAGACGGACAACTTCCTGTGAAGATTCAGCCAATTTGTCGAGAACTTCGGTGTGGTCTATTCTGTAACAGAGTTCTCTTTTGACTGCGAAAAGCACGACTGCCGTCAAGACCTCTAATGGCAATGTGCTTCATAGTCATATCAACATATTCTTACAAAAATCTTACATAAAACTCTTTAATGGTGAATGTTTTATTCACTCAGTGCCAAATTTTTTTTAAATCCATACAAACAGGATGTATATGAACTTTGCTGACAGACTTCGGCAGGTGGTTCCTCATCAAAAAATAGGTCAAAAATATATACACGACCTATAGCCTAAATCTATTCCTGAAGGGTGTAACCACCCTTGAATGTGTAGCTTAAGATGACGTTTATTGCTAGTAGCACGGCCAGAATGAAAGACAAATCGCTGAGTTTCTGGATATTGCATTATTGAACGACAATATGCAAACCATAAAAAAATTAGATGCGGTTATCAACCCTCTTCCATAACAACGGATGGGTTAGAACAGTGGTACTCAGACTTTTTTTTAGGGGGCCATATTAAGAAAAACTAAGACCGCCGCGGGCCGCACTTACGACACTTGACATAATAATATTTGTGAACTAAAAGTAGGTAGGTAATTATATGACATTTAAAATTCAGAGTGTCGTGTATCGTCTTGCAAGTCGTTTGTTTGTTCGTTGGATACGGTGATGGCGGGCGGAGGTAGTACATCAACTATATGTACAGAAGTCACCCGACTGAAAAAATAATGAAAAAAATCTTCTAGTTTCACAAGTGACTTTAACTTTTAGTAAATTCGTATTATTTGTTGCTTTTTATTTTTTAACAGACACCCTAAAAATAAGAATTTGTTAACTTGTATCTACTGTAGCCGGCGAGCGCGGGCCACAAAGAATGGACCCGCGGGCCGCAGTTTGAGAACCCCTTGGTTAGAATCTCATGTGTGCATTGAAAAATGTAACTGTCCGATATTTATTGTTTCTTCCTGCGGCGTAGTAATCTACCGTACATTGTAAATGCAAAAACTATCTTGTGTTTTTACGCTAAACACCACCGTTTTCGATAAATTAATTTATTATGATCTATAACTTCAAATATTTAGATTTATCATGCAATAATTTCTCGAAAACGATGGCATGTAGGGTTAAAACGCAAGGCGAACGTTTTTTTTTAACCTGTATGGTCGAGTGAGTGAGTAAAGAGATTTATGCGGCTCTTAACATCGAGGGCTTGAGAGCCGATGAGGGGGAAGCGAGGTGAGGGTATGGAACAATGCTGGAATGAATGGGTGGGGGAAACGGGAGATCCCCGAAAAAAACCCACCGACAGCGGCATCGTCCGGCACGATTCCCACATGCGAAAATCCGTGGGTGACCCCGCCGGGTATCGAGTCCATTTCGCCTTGGTGGGAGGCGAGTAGTCTAACCACTACACCACCGCGGCCCCCTGTATGGTCGATTATTAATCCGCATGGAACTACCCAAAAATGCCACATATTTACATTTGTAAATGCACANAGCCCCCTGTATGGTCGATTATTAATCCGCATGGAACTACCCAAAAATGCCACATATTTACATTTGTAAATGCACATAGTTACAGTTGTAAATGCGCATCAAATCGTTTGTATGACTCAGAAATAACAGCAAGAGTATCTCGTAAGATATCTAAATGTCACTGCTTCTGACACATATTCACTTTTTTTCTCGACCACACAGTGCAAGATGTGCCATTGCTCCATTGAAAAATAGAGTTGGTGCATCTACTTTCAACTTTACTTGTAGTCNCCACACAGTGCAAGATGTGCCATTGCTCCATTGAAAAATAGAGTTGGTGCATCTACTTTCAACTTTACTTGTAGTCGGTTTTCTGTTCCAGCCATGTAATTGGCGCCATGAAACTAGTATCCAAGGAGATTCTAGATGTCAGTGTTCGTTTCATTGAGTTTACTCACCACATTGGCGTGAATTGCACAATTCAAACTCGAACACGACAATAAGTGTCTCCATATGTCCGAATTCGTCGAAGTAGGTTTGCATATTCCTTCACAGAAATATCTTGTATTTTATTAATGCACAGGTTGCATTTACCTTCATACGCAACTACTTCCTCATGAATAATTTTCTGGTACGTACTCTCAATAATCTAAAGTATGCGGTTGGCAGAGGCTCTGCTCATTAAAGTATTAATTTTAGTGTACCTCGGCCTTTTCTATGGACATTTTTATCGTGCCTTTCTTTACTCTTTGCTGCCACATTTTTAATATGCATCGACAATAACGGATTGAACTTAGGTAAAGCTTAATTAATTCTATGAAATTTCAAATATTGTAGGATAAACAATTCGATATGCAGCTTTACAGCTGTCAAAAGTCACAAAATTCCATTCCATGAAGTGCCATAAAAAATAATATTTATACATTTTCGAAGCATGTCTCTTCTTCCATATATCTGTGAACAACGCAAGCCCACGATGTTCTTCAGCAGACTGCTTCACAGACCTACTGATGGAAAGAGTAAAGTACAACTCAGTAGCAACTGAGTGGCTGTTAGAGGCTTCATGCCGCTGAATTGCAGTGTAAACAACACAAGGTTTCCACAAATCTGTCACAAATAAACTCGCACACAGCTTCCACTGTTTAGTTCAAAACCCACGGGAACCTAACATAAAAACTTCCTGTTAACTTTAGAATACGAGAGCCACGTCCGTTTCTCACCCACTTCCTGTATATAAACCCCGTCTTTGTGTAAGTGCAGAAATACAGTATTGCCATGATTTAGGCAGAATAGAGTGGTGGTGAAATGCATTCTGGAGTGTAATTATTCACATCACCTAAATTCGTACAAACAGCAGGAATTTTCATTTGATTCTTGTCATATGTATTGCCTTGATTCATTTCGTAGCCGATAGCTGACGTTTCCGTAGTGTGACTGCATGGCGATACATCCACTGAGTCAGATATAGTGCTCGGAATGCCTTCTAAGTTATCTGCATCAACACTTTCGTCACTTGCACTGGGAGGTTTTACTTAATCTCGGTAGCTATAAATGTTTTTTTTTTTTTTACATCGGTACCTCACGTGTGCTCATATTTTGCTTGCATGATGGTCCAGCCTTAAGGGGTGTCAGTCTCTGACGAATTATTTTTATANAATAACGGATTGAACTTAGGTAAAGCTTAATTAATTCTATGAAATTTCAAATATTGTAGGATAAACAATTCGATATTTAGCTTTACAGCTGTCAAAAGTCACGAAATTCCATTCCATGAAGTGCCATAAAAAATTATAATTATACATTTTCGAAGCATGTCTCTTCTTCCATATATCTGTGAACAACGCAAGCCCACAATGTTCTTCAGCAGACTGCTTCACAGACCTACTGATGGAAAGAGTAAAGTACAACTCAGTAGCAACTGAGTGGCTGTTAGAGGCTTCATGCCGCTGAACTGCAGTGTAAACAACACAAGGTTTCCACAAATCTGTCACAAATGAACTCGCACACAGCTTCCACAGTTTAGTTCAAAACCCACGGGAACCTAACATAAAAACTTCCTGTTAACTTTAGAATACGAGAGCCACATCCGTTTCTCACCCACTTCCTGTATATAAACCCCGTCTTTGTGTAAGTGCAGAAATACAGTATTGCCATGATTTAGGCAGAATAGAGTGGTGGTGAATTGCATTCTGGAGTGTAATTATTCACATCACCTAAATTCGTACAAACAGCAGGAATTTTCATTTGATTCTTGTCATATGTATTGCCTTGATTCATTTCGTAGCCGATAGCTGACGTTTCCGTAGTGTGACTGCATGGCGATACATCCACTGAGTCAGATATAGCGCTCGGAATGCCTTCTAAGTTATCTGCATCAACACTTTCGTCACTTGCACTGGGAGGTTTTACTTAATCTCGGTAGCTATAAATGTTTTTTTTTTACATCGGTACTTCACGTGTGCTCATATTTTGCTTGCATGATGGTCCAGCCTTAAGGGGTGTCAGTCTCTGACGAATTATTTTTATANCTCACGTGTGCTCATATTTTGCTTGCATGATGGTCCAGCCTTAAGGGGTGTCAGTCTCTGACGAATTATTTTTATAGATTTTCCGCCACTAATTCGATTTCAGGAGGTGCATCACAATTTTCGGCAAGAAAAATCATGTTTAATACCTTCCTTAATGTTCTTGAATTATAACAGTTTCTCTGCATTCGATATTTTCTAACTTGCAACAGCCGAGGTTAAATATATTGTATTATTGTGCGGGAGCGATTACAGAGGTCATAATAGCTACGCCAGTTGAACAGAATAGATTTCAGAAAACTCATTTAATTATACCCTGTGTCATGCCCGGAAAAAATACATCCAAAATCCACGTTTGTGGGTAGTAACAGAAAATAACAAAATCCAATATGGCGGGGCCCGATCTCTCTTAACATTAGATATTGTGTTTCGAGCGTAATTCGATGTAGAATGTTTGACAAGTTTTCCATAAATGTCATTTCCATTATATTTTGTGTTGAAATGAAAAGTAACTTGATAGCGCGCAGTACTTTCCAAACTATAATGTAGAAACTTAATTATATTACTGGTGTCCTGCACACGTAATAATTCGTTTTGAGTTAGGTGAAAAGCTAGCTACACACAAAAAAAAAACAGCTCCCGCTTTTGGGAGTTTCAGACCTCCCCCCTTGACCCTATCGCCTTTTGTCGACTTCAGATAACCATACTTCATTTCTTTTCTNTTGGGAGTTTCAGACCTCCCCCCTTGACCCTATCGCCTTTTGTCGACTTCAGATAACCATACTTCATTTCTTTTCTAGTCGTAGTTGGTTAAGCTCGCTGAATACGTCGTCAGGTAATATCAGTCTATGAATTAAAGCATTTTCTAGTTATTAATTCTTTATTTTAAATTGCTATTAGATCCCTACAAGACAAACACTGGTATAACTAGTATTATTATAAAAAAAATTCTGCCGTGTAGTTATTAGATAGTTGACCACAAGTGAATAGTGAGATGAGATGCTGTACGAAAGCCTCGTGAGGGAGGCAGCTGGTCGTGGGAAGCTTCCAGAAGAAACGAAGTGGTTTCGGTTTGGTATAGCACTAGCATTGAAGATGCGCCATTTATCTATGTAAAACGCATTCCATTTCGATTAAAAATGTAGGTTACTAAGCATTTTAAAATAAGGTTTTTGTAGGTGGCTCGTAGCATAGGGGTCAGGTGGAAAAAAATATTATTTTGCATCCACTTAAAAAAATTAATTTTTGCGCATTCCATAGCCTTATAAAGGATCCAGTCCTGTAGCGAGGGTGATGTGATGTCCTGTAAGATCATGTAAGAAATAATACGACAGACCTGATACCACACAACATAGATCATCTTAACAGCTCAACTTGTCTTAGCACCGTTTTATGTGTGTTTCCGACTGTCTCGTAGCCAATGAAAATAGTGTCGTTATGAAAATGGCATTCTGAGTATTCAGGCGTTTCGAAGGCAAGTNGGCAAGCACATTCAGATATCTTCGGCTATATTGACTACATCCCCCTACACTACCCAAGCCTTGTTGTCTGCTTGCGTGTTCGGCAACCTACAAGAAAAATATGACTAAGAATATTTATATCGGAATTGCAGGAATGTGTACAAACATTGTATTTAGAATCAAATTGAAAATAATAATAATATTTATTATTTACAGTTTGCAATAAACCGACAAAATTATACCCTTCCAACAGCTCATGGCCAATTGGTACTTTTCCTATGTATCCTTACCGACTCGTGACGTCAAACTACTTTCGTTTTAAGCTTAGAATACCACCTAACCAACTAGTCGGATGGGATACCACTTTTTTCATCGGAACGAAAAGTTAGAATAGGCTCCCTACCCATTCATAGACATTTATCGCCAACTTTTCTCGTCCTTGGTTATTTACAACCCAACACCCATTTCCTTAACAGTACACTTTATAAAACTTCATCTGTTTTACTCTATACCATAACAGAATAATTACATTTAACAAATTGTACCATCTCTGTACATCCTGTAAATGATCCTTCGAATTGCCCCAACAATGAATCATCGATGGTCTCAATGGATTTTAGCTCTTGCGGTGTTTTCTTCCTCTTCTTACAAGGGGTGGCTGCCTCATCAACATTTGTCTTGTAATATCTGAAACATTAATAATGAATTTCCAGATACTGGAACAAATATATGTGACCCATGTCTACTACAAGAAACATTTTTAAAGCACGTTTCAGTATCATGTCAGAAAGCCAAAACAATAAGCGACATACGAGGGAATGACATGAATTCCATAAANTCAGTATCATGTCAGAAAGCCAAAACAATAAGCGACATACGAGGGAATGACATGAATTCCATAAATATTTATGAGATTGTTACTAAGACTACAATTATCACAATGCATCATGGTCCATACACATGTTGGATATCACTTTGAATGGATGTTAAAAGAATGTAGCATCTTTTGAAGAAACATGTTGTTAGCGATACCGTACATCAGGTATTGGAAGATACAGTTAAGAGGGGCTTCAACTGGAGTAACCAATACCTGGCACCAGGTGAGTTCAAGTGAAGTTTACAGTACAGGATAATCGCAAACTAATGTACTGACCAGACCTAACAAACCCTTCTTATTTATGCATGAATTACAGTTTGTACCAATGATATGTAATCATTGGACCGATGGGAGTGAGTACCACTACCTAATCACCTATTAAACTAACCTAAAGTAACACAGGGTAGAGCACATCACATTGTTACACATCATTTGTAAACAAACCCTTGTATGTTTTTGGTATCAGTAACTGTAGTTGACCCAGAAACTGAATTATGGTCCTTTTTAAATTATGCAAATTAGGTTGGCTATGTAGCACTGAAAGTGAAAAATATGACACTGATAATTTACAATAACTAAAAGACAATGGATGTAGAACAGCGGTGTTGGGGAAATGCATTAATACACAATTGTTTTCTTAAAAGATTATGACTGCGATTTCATCGATTACGATGTCCTCTCGTGTTTAGTGAAGTGATACAGATATGTTTAATAGTAGGGGAAGTTCCATTTATATCGACTGTAATCTATTTAGTGATGTATAACAATGGCAATTAATGCCGCCATGTAAATTCTAAATACAAAACAAGTAGTTTCTTCAGAATCTTAAAATGCACCATCTCTCCATAACCTATAAAAAATTAATTGGCTATAACAAACAAACTATAGCGGCAATTTTCCTTACTATTGTCAGTTGTCTTTATAATAAATTTCCACTGTATATATTGGGTTGTTATGAAGAATCCCTCGCAGGGGTACACAAATTCCAACAAAAGTAGTTTTTATTTGTAATTACACATTTTAATACCACCTTTTGCTTAGGTGATTCATACACTCACATTTGAGTCTATATAACCCTACAATCCTAGATTAGTGTAAAATCCAAAAAAAAACCTAGGTTAGTGTAAAACCCAACAATCCTAGGTTAGTTTAAAAATGTAAAATAGTGATTCACCCATCGTGGGGATAGGTTCTGTTAGGTTAGGTGGGCACATGTTACGAAATTAGTCGGACGTTAATGCCCGTCGTATATTCGTGTTCTGCATCATTAGTGGAGTGGAAATATACAATTTTCCATGAATTATTTTTATTTTTACAGAAAAGCCCCCTAAACTTAATAATTACCCAAATAAAACGTTAAAAAGACACGTAGACAACGTTCGACGATGTTATCAAGTTATTAACTAATTTTCTTTATGTTCTCGTAAACACATTTCGTAGGCAAACATAATTGACCTTAGCGCACACAACTTGCAAACGCAATGGTTAATATTACATAAATTTTAACATACATAGAACTGTGGATCTGGACCGTTTCAACATTTCTGCCGCTCTTTCCGCGACGTTGCAGGGTTTCATTTCCCCTCGCCTAATTAGTGAATACAAAGATTCGGTGAGGTTAATGATGTCCTGTTGGCGTTGATGAGTAGTGACTTCTCTTTTCTTCACCTTGCTAGAACTCATGAGACGTGTGTTTTTGATGGCGTTGTATGTACGTCAAATACAGTAAATAAAATTTTAAGCAAACCTGAAATAAATTTATAAAATTTTAAACACGTGAGAACGCACTACGAGTAATCTCTTGTACAGGTATCGGAAACGAAAGGAATCTGCACAACGAGAAATAATAAAGAGTGGATATTAGTAAAAAAAAACAACCAATAAATGAATTATTATAGNAAGGAATCTGCACAACGAGAAATAATAAAGAGTGGATATTAGTAAAAAAAAACAACCAATAAATGAATTATTATAGCTTAAACAAGATAATCGCACAAATTCTTTGGCAGGTGTGTCAACCACATCTCGCCAACAACACATGGAACGAAGGTTAGTAAACAAATGGCCGTGCTACTTTCGCCTTGAGCGTTATCATGTGACTATGCAAGAAACGTTGAAATCTAAATATGTTAGCATCATGTCATTAATAATTGGCATAATAAGATACAAGTCTTTTCGACACCCATTTGTAAGCGATAAATTAAGAATTACGTTAAAACTTTGGAACTATTTCCTCTCTTTGTGCTGGCAACCTAACGGCATAACTGTATCCGTGCTCGCCGCTGTTTGTCCTGTTATATGCATGTAGCTAATGGCTAGGGTGTTTTTTCAAAGGTTGATTTTCAAAAGTTTCTTCCAGTCGTAAACCGACTGTAGTTTGCCTTTCTACGGGCCTCCATGTGATGTGGATGTATCTCTGGTGTTTTGGAATGTAATCTTAAAATGTGGTAAACCGGTTGTGAAATGTTGTCGTTATNTGATGTGGATGTATCTCTGGTGTTTTGGAATGTAATCTTAAAATGTGGTAAACCGGTTGTGAAATGTTGTCGTTATATGTCAGCATTCAGTAGTCTCCTGGCAGTATATAGCAGACACAGAGCCAGCAGAAATTCGACTGGGATGTGTCTTGCAATAAAATAATCATTTCCTATGCATGCACCTATACACACACACATTCACAAAAACTTTTTTTTCCCCATATGGATATTCATACATCCATTTACACATACAGAAACACATAAAATCATTGAATTATGGTAAGNTTTTTTTTCCCCATATGGATATTCATACATCCATTTACACATACAGAAACACATAAAATCATTGAATTATGGTAAGACTTGAAAATAGTATTTAAATTGAAATAGTATAATAAATTAAGTCGAATTAATATAATAAACATAATAAATTTAATCGAAAGAGCATAATAAAATCGAAATAGTGAAATAAAATCAAAATAATTGCAATAATATGTAAAATTAAATCAAAATAACATAATAAAATTGAAATAAAATAAAATTGACATAATATAATAATATTTAAATAACATAATAAATCGTGATAATGTAATAAATCTAAATAATATAATGATTAAACAATACTAAATATACATACGGCCGACTTTGGCTCTGTCCCAACTATTTACAATTAGTAATCTAAACTAAATACTTGTCTTGTAAGGTTGTTGGAGAAAGGATGAGGGCTTTCGGTCGTTTCCGCCTTTAGTCGTAGTTTGCCAGCTCACGAACCAGGGGTTTTTCTACCTTCGGGATGTTCTTACACAGCTCTGTGGCCAGCTTGTGCATGTGAGGTTCTATGCTCTCCCCTTTCAGCTCGTTGTGGAGCTGGTCGTTTCGTGTGTACCTGGGTGCGTCTGTTATCATGCGAAGAACCCTGTTCTGGAAGTGCTGTAGTTTCTGGAGGTGATAGCGAGCTGCTTTTGCCCAGACTGGTGCAGCGTAGGTGAGGATGGGGTGAATGAGAGTTTGATAAATGATTACACCGTTTCGTGTACGGAGTGAAATATGGCGATTAAGTAGTGGAAACAGTTGCCTTAGTCGGGAATTGGCTTTGGCGAGCTGAGTATAATTGTGATGCCCCCAGAACATCCTCCTATCCATGATTACACCCAGGTACTTGACCTTGTTGCTGTATTCGATTTCCTGGTTACAGAACTGTAGTTTAGTGGGCGGTCTCTTACGTCGGGTGCTGAATGTGATTGCTTCTGTCTTGGCTGCGTTAGTCTTGATGTGCCATTTCGCTNCTGTATTCGATTTCCTGGTTACAGAACTGTAGTTTAGTGGGCGGTCTCTTACGTCGGGTGCTGAATGTGATTGCTTCTGTCTTGGCTGCGTTAGTCTTGATGTGCCATTTCGCTAGACAGGGCTCTGTCGTCCAGGGCAGCCTGCACGGGGCTTATGACCCGGTCTCTATTCATCGACGATGCGAAGATGATGGTGTCGTCAGCATAACCGCCGATATGAGCTTCTTTGGCTCGTGGCATGTCATTTATGTATAAGTTGAACAGGACTGGACCTAGTATGCTGTCCTAGAGAACTCCTGCTTTTACCTGGCAGACCATGGATGTTTCACCGTCGAGTCTGACATGAAATGTGCGTGATGATAGGTAGGATTAAATGAAGCAGATGAGGTAGGGGGGGAAGTGATACTTGTGAAGCTTGTACAGCAGACCAGGGTGAGGGACCCCGTAGAATGCCTTTTCAATGGCTAGAAGGGCGACGACAGTGTGATGTTGGTGTTCAATGGACTTCGTGGCTTCCAGTGTGAGCCGGGCTGGTGGACTGTAAAGTGCCCACACCGGAACCCAAACTGTTCGTCCTGAAGTATGTGGTGTGATGAAATGTGTGCCAGCACCCTGCTATTCACCACTCTCTCCAGTAGTTCGGAGAGAGTGAAGAGCAGACTAATGGGGCGATAGCTGGTGAGTAGTGAGAGTGATGTACCTGGTTTGAGAAAAGTCACCACCCTGGCCTGCTTCCATCTGTCGGGGAAATGATGATGTCGGAGTATGAGCATGTAATACTCTGCTAAAATGCAAATTAATTCATATGGGATGTGTTTAATGAGTTTGTATTGGATTTTATCTTCTCNTTTTCAATGGCTAGAAGGGCGACGACAGTGTGATGTTGGTGTTCAATGGACTTCGTGGCTTCCAGTGTGAGCCGGGTGAGCTGGTGGACTGTAAAGTGCCCACACCGGAACCCAAACTGTTCGTCTTGAAGTATGTGGTGTGATGAAATGTGTGCCAGCACCCTGCTATTCACCACTCTCTCCAGTAGTTCGGAGAGAGTGAAGAGCAGACTAATGGGGCGATAGCTGGTGAGTTGTGAGGGTGATGTACCTGGGTTGAGAAAAGTCACCACCCTGGCCTGCTTCCATCTGTCGGGGAAATGATGATGTCGGAGTATGAGCATGTAATACTCTGCTAAAATGCAAATTAATTCATATGGGATGTGTTTAATGAGTTTGTATTGGATTTTATCTTCTCCTGGTGTGGTGTTGCGATGACTGGATTTCATGGCCGTCATCAGTTCTGCGGCAGTTATATCCATGGTTTCCTCGGAGTTTTCCCCGCCTAATACGTCGGCCAGTGTTTGCTGTATAGTTGTTTCGTGCTCTCCGTCCTCATTGCCCTCATTAGGGCGGAATGTTTCCTCAAGGGCCCTGGCTAGCACATTCATCTTATCAGCCAGCGTGTAGGCAACCTCGCAGAACGCGTGGGTGGCAGGACTGTGGAGTAATTCCCGGTAGGCGCAGAGTCATCTCCCACAGGGAGTTGTCAGCGGTTTTTAGAGCAGCTACTGAATTGTCCCACTGCTGAGCTCTAAAATCGCCGACAAGTGCCTCCACTGTATCTTGTGCCTGTTGGTATAGATCTCTTCAGTACAGGTCCTGGGTTCGCTGCCACATTCTTTTGTGTCTGTTTCGTAGTGTTATGGCATGTTTAATGTAAGGCAGAAACTGTGTATTTGTGTTTCTTGGTGTGACTGCTGGGATGTGTTTTTTGGCTGTAGTGATAATAGCTTGTTCTATGAGAATGGCGGTGTTTTCAATGTGTTCCGGCGTGTTTATTGTTTCTATTGTGTGTTGTAGTGTGTGTGCCTTCTGGGCTAGTGTTTCTTGGTAGGCATCCCAGTCGGTTTTTTATAGTTAAATTTGTGTGTGCGTGTGGTGCAAGTTGGGGGCGAGATATATGGTGAATGTCTATGAATACTGGTATGTGGTCACTGGAAAGGGTTGTATCTGTGTACAGTCTGTACTGGAAATTATTGCCCTTATTTATGATAATATCCAGTACATCCAGTGCATGATGTGGGTTGTCTGGGATGATTGTTGGTGTGTTTGGTGCATCTGTGCGTGTCTGTGCAGTATTCTGCCATGTGTATTGGCTTTTCTGGAGTGCCAGTCGGGGTGTTTGGCGTTGAAGTCGCCTGCTATTAGCACTCGTGGAGACACTTGCAATAGCATGTCTATTTCGCCTAAGTCTAGTGGTGAAGATGGAGGGATGTATGCAGCTATGATTGTGACTAGGCGGTAAGTGATGTGTGCTAGGCGCGGAGATGGGTGCCGGAGGGACCCTCGAGCGCTGCGACTGCCTTCCTCGCCACTGTCTCGCCTGAGAGGGTCTCGATGTGTTATATTCTGTACCATATAATAAGGCCACTTTTTGACAGCTCGGTGAAAGTAGCGCCACTGTTTACATCTGACTACGTATCCTTCCACCATCAGCTGATCGGCAACATAACTGGTCCGGCGAGTAAGCGCGTCCAGTAGGTGCTGCCTCGTGCGGCAATTGACGAACTGCTTGAGTGGTGCGGCAGGTGGCGAAAGAGGACTCGAAACGGGGCTTGGAGTGCGTTTGTACGGCAGTTTGTAAACGTAATGTAACTGGAAGGGAAGGAATGTGTAGAGGAGAGCAGCAGGAAGACATGAGTACAACACACATTGCAGGTATGGTGTGCTAGTGCAGTGTCCCATTCCTTTGGAAACCAGGTAATGGGTTTTTAGAGAACAATATAGCAGATGCTTCGCAAAAGAGATAATAGGTGGCGTTCACAACAGATTTTTCGACAATAGTTGGCGCTTTGTAAAGTAGACTGTTGTTCTATTACTGGCTGGCAAAGAAACGTATTTCAAATATATTTTGTCAAATTATTAGAGAAAATAATTCAACAATATTATTCAATATTTCTGTATGCTTTTAGAATTAATATCAAGCACATAATGAAAGCGTGGTTGGAGAGGGGCGATTAAGACATGAAAAAAGTTTTTTGAAATTGTGTTTTATTTGGATATGGATCGTTTTAATGTGACATTAAACTTTGAACACCTATACATTTCTACTTTAGCACGAAGTTTAGTTTTTAACACTAAAAACCGCTGTTTTATGACCATGTAAAATAAAATGTATTAATTAACCTTGGATGGAACTCTTTCTTATCGCATATTTTCGGCTGGTGTAGTGTTCGTTGGCAGTGTACATAGAGCCAACGTAATATTAACTTTAGTTATTTTCGTGCATCAGCTGATACAGGATTTTGTAAATGGCACATTGTTTGTTTTGAATACGTGAAATTGCCACTCACTGACTGTCAGAATGTGGCCTTCTTATACGAAATGAACTATAGCTTCGTACGCTGGGTAATAGCACAGTCAAATTAGGTGAAAAAAGGGGTAAACCTCAGAATGAAAGTTAGAAAGCTAATAATTTGCATACATATTTGTTTTGACATTCTAAAAATTAGCTCAAAAGTCTCATAGAATCTCGTGTCCGCGAGTCAAGATATTTAAGATCAAAGGACGCGAAAATCAGTTTTTTTGTAAATATCTTGTTTCCTATGCTTTAAATGATGTTTGAAGTTATTACAAAATTTGTAGAGCATAAAATTCTCTACAAATTTGGTTTTAGGCGGTATTTTATATATTTAACCGTTCTCGAGATAGAGCGCGAAGAGTGGGAAGCGCCTATCCATATATAGGATAACGTTATGTCAACTGTGGAATCCAATGCATAGTACGGTTTATAAAATTAATTATTTACTAAAAATATTATAATTATTGAGAAACTTAAATTATTTACTTATTTTTAAATGATATTTATAAATATTATTCATAAATAAGAAACCGTTTGATAATATTTAGTTAATTTATATTAATAATAAGATATTAAAATGAAATAGTTTAATTACATTGTAATTACATTTTTATTTATTATAATTACATTTTAAGTAGGAAAGCGATTAAGTATTCCCTAACACGACCAATTCTATTTATATAGTAGTAAGTTGGGGCAGATGTTCAATTGTTAAGACCGGTTTCTTTTTCAAGGCGTCGCTCTCTATACCAAGTCTATATTTCTCAGTCAAAAACTGTATCTCGGCAACGACGGACGTACGATTTTAAGGGTAATGACTGATTTGCGTTTTATATTGTTCAGCTAGTTCTTTTAATAGGACTAACCCAATCACATCAGCAAGAAATGTTCTTAAAAAAAATTGGCAAGGGCAATGTGGAGACAATAATGTATTCGTCTAAAAGCTTCGACAAATATCCTCGTTCAAAAAAATATATTTTATTTTGCACGCCTTAAGTGGTTGTGACACTACATCTGCGCTTTTTAAAAAAAGAAAACTGTAAAGTATAAATATGTTCGAGAAACATTCTGATTTGTACCAATCAGCTCTATTATTTCAGCAAGGAAACTGCCCTCCAGAGACATTGTTTGAAAATGGAGTACGTGTATTTTTAGCAATGTATAATGCTCCAAAATCGTAACATTGTATTGACAATTTTAGGTACACACAATTCATCAAATCAACAAGACTCAACAAACCGGTGCAGTTATCATCTCTTCCACCTACAAGTGCAGCAGCTAGACAGCATATCTATTGTGTCTACCACCAGATCCAAACTTGGTTAGGGAAATATTTAGAACCCGAGGAATGTGGGGGATATTGCAAAACGAAATCCTGGAACGCACAACAACATTTTTACCACCAGCACCAGAAGAACTACTCACTCAGTACGATCTTCTGCAATTGCAAGAAAGGCTGTGGTGCGAGTTGTGGATGTAGAAAAGTAGGGTTGCACTACTCCTCAGTTTGTGGCCAGTGTAACGGACAAGCATGCCTCAACGCTTCATCATATCCAAATGATCTTGATGAAGANACGAACTGCTTGAGTGGCGCGGCAGGTGGCGAAAGAGGACTCGAAACGGGGTTTGGAGTGCATTTGTACGGCAGTTTGTAAACGTAATGTAACTGGAAGGGCAGGAATGTGTAGAGGAGAGCAGCAGGAAGACATGAGTACAACACACATTGCAGGTATGGTGTGCTAGTGCAGTGTCCCATTCCTTTGGAAACCAGGTAATGGGTTTTTAGAGAACAATATGGCAGATGCTTCGCAAAAGAGATAATAGGTGGCGTTCACAACAGATTTTTCGACAATAGTTGGCGCCTTTGTAAAGTAGACTGTTGTTCTATTACTGGCTGGCAAAGAAACGTATTTCAAATATATTTTGTCAAATTATTAGAGAAAATAATTCAACAATGTTATTCAATATTTCTGTATGCTTTTAGAATTAATATCAAGCACATAATGAAAGCTGGTTTGGAGAGGGGCGATTAAGACATGAAAAAAGTTTTTTGAAATTGTGTTTTATTTGGATATGGATCGTTTTAATGTGACTTTAAACTTTGAACACCTATACATTTCTACTTTAGCACGAAGTTTAGTTTTTAACACTAAAAACCGCTGTTTTATGATCATGTAAAATAAAATGTATTAATTAACCTTGGATGGAACTCTTTCTTATCTCATATTTTCGGCTGGTGTAGTGTTCGTTGGCAGTGTACATAGAATAGCCAACGTAATATTAACTTTTGTTATTTTCTTGAATCAGCTGATACAGGATTTTGTAAATGGCACATTGTTTGTTTTGAATACGTGAAATTGCCACTCACTGACTGTCAGAATGTGGCCTTCTTATACGAAATGAACTATAGCTTCGTACGCTGGGTAATAGTACAGTCAAATTAGGTGAAAAAAGGGGTAAACCTCAGAATGAAAGTTAGAAAGCTAATAATTTGCATAAATATTTGTTTTGGCATTCTAAAAATTAGCTCAAAAGTCTCATAGAATCTCGTGTCCGCGAGTCAAGATATTTAAGATCAAAGGACGCGAAAATCAGTTTTTTTGTAAATATCTTGTTTCCTATGCTTTAAATGATGTTTGAAGTTATTACAAAATTTGTAGAGCATAAAATTCTCTACAAATTTGGTTTTAGGCGGTATTTTATATATTTAACCGTTCTCGAGATAGAGCGCGAAGAGTGGGAAGCGCCTATCCATATATAGGATAACGTTATGTCAACTGTGGAATCCAATGCATAGTACGGTTTATAAAATTAATTATTTACTAAAAATATTATAATTATTGAGAAACTTAAATTATTTACTTATTTTNATAGTACGGTTTATAAAATTAATTATTTACTAAAAATATTATAATTATTGAGAAACTTAAATTATTTACTTATTTTAAAATGATATTTATAAATATTATTCATAAATAAGAAACCGTTTGATAATATTTAGTTAATTTATATTAATAATAAGATATTAAAATGAAATAGTTTAATTACATTGTAATTACATTTTTATTTATTATAATTACATTTTAAGTAGGAAAGCGATTAAGTATTCCCTAACACGACCAATTCTATTTATATAGTAGTAAGTTGGGGCAGATGTTCAATTGTTAAGACCGGTTTCTTTTTCAAGGCGTCGCTCTCTATACCAAGTCTATATTTCTCAGTCAAAAACTGTATCTCGGCAACGACGGACGTACGATTTTAAGGGTAATGACTGATTTGCGTTTTATATTGTTCAGCTAGTTCTTTTAATAGGACTAACCCAATCACATCAGCAAGAAATGTTCTTTAAAAAAATTGGCAAGGGCAATGTGGAGACAATAATGTATTCGTCTAAAAGCTTCGACAAATATCCTCGTTCAAAAAAATATATTTTATTTTTGCACGCCTTAAGTGGTTGTGACACTACATATGCGCTGTTTAAAAAAAGAAAACTGTAAAGTATAAATATGTTCGAGAAACATTCTGATTTGTACCAATCAGCTCTATTATTTCAGCAAGAAAACTGCCCTCCAGAGACATTGTTTGAAAATGGAGTACGTGTNTTTAAAAAAAGAAAACTGTAAAGTATAAATATGTTCGAGAAACATTCTGATTTGTACCAATCAGCTCTATTATTTCAGCAAGAAAACTGCCCTCCAGAGACATTGTTTGAAAATGGAGTACTTGTCTTTTTAGCAATGTATAATGCTCCAAAATCGTAACATTGTATTGACAATTTTAGGTACACACAATTCATCAAATCAACAAGACTCAACAAACTGGTGCAGTTATCATCTCTTCCACCTACAAGTGCAGCAGCTAGACAGCATATCTATTGTGTTTACTACCAGATCCAAACTTGGTTAGGGAAATATTTAGAACCCGAGGAATGTGGGGGATATTGCAAAACGAAATCCTGGAACGCACAACAACATTTTTACCACCAGCACCAGAAGAACTACTCAGTACGATCTTCTGCAATTGCAAGAAAGGCTGTGGTGCGAGTTGTGGGTGTAGAAAAGTAGGGTTGCAAGGCTCCTCAGTTAGCGGCCAGTGTAACGGACAAGCATGCCTCAACGCTTCATCATATCCAAATGATCTTGATGAAGAAAGTGAATATGTACCTGAGGTCCTTGAAATTTTAGAGCCGACAACGAGGATGATGATAACGAACTAGAAATTCTATTTGGCGACCAGAAGAGGAAGACGATGACGAACAAGAGGAATATTAAGCTGCATGCTTGCTATTGATAATCAGAGCAACATAAAAAATCCGCCTTACATTTCAATTTAAATAAATTGTAATAGATTTACGATAAAATTCTAATAAATAAAATGTAATTACAATGTATTTTAATTATTTCATTTCAAATATTATTATTAATGTAAATTAAATAAAAATATTATCAAACTGTTGTCTTATTTATGAATAATATTTATAAATGTTATTTATAAATAAGTAAATAATTTAAGTTTCTCAATAGTTATAATATTTTTAGTAAATAATTAATTTTATAAACTGTACTATGCATTGGATTCCACAGTTGACATAACGTTATCCTATATACGGATAGGCGCTTCCCACTCTTCGTGTTCTATCTCGAGAACGGTTAATTATATCAAATATCGCCTAAGATCCAATTTGTAGAGAATTTTATGATCTACAAGTTTTGTGAAAACTTCAAACATCATTTGAAGCATAGGAGACAAGATTTTTACAAAAAACTGATTTTCGCGACCTTTGACCTTGAATATATTGACTGGTATTCAATGGAACTACCCTCGCCCCTAGACCTTCCTAGCAACATTCTTCAGGGCGCGGCCCGGTGTTGCTTCTCTCCCGTCTGCTGGTCGACTGAGTGTCTGCGCTGCACAGCGCTCCTAGCGGGAAAAATGTCAACACTCTCACCTGACTGCAGGGAATCTCCGCTAGATACTCGCGAGTTCCTCGGGATTTATTGTAGGCTAAAGTATTCCGACACGATATAAGCGTGGTTGTGGGGTTTTATTTACACGATATTAAATTAAAATCACATCTCTTTAAAGCAATGTTTGACAAACACTACATTAATTTTAAAAAATATTTCCCTTATATTTGACGTTCAAGATGGTGGGGGTTTAAACAAAGGTTATTAGTGTTTTAGATTCCGTCTGCATCCAAGCTCCGAGCTGTTCAGTTCTGTACTTCCTCCATATATGTGTCTGTGTATTTACTCTCGATACGCAATTACTTCAAATTATTATTTTGGTCGTAACTCTGTGATGGGGTTCAGTATGGTATTGGCTCTCGTAGAGGTTAGATGTGTAATTACAAGTAGTAACTCAAATGTAATTACTCTATGTAATTATGCTTTAATTTCCTTCTACGGTGTGTGTATAACTTTATTACGATTTACTTACCCTCGACAGGAGTCGAACCAAGGGTAAAATCNATTTCCTTCTACGGTGTGTGTATAACTTTATTACGATTTACTTACCCTCGACAGGAGTCGAACCAAGGGTAAAATCGATACACAAGTATTTACCCTCACCGGGATTTGAACCAAGTAATATGACAGTATAAATGTATTTACGCTTGAATTACCCTCGATGGGGATCGAAGTAAGGAGTATATCAGTATAAATGTAATTATATTTTAACCATGGCGGGATTCGAACCAAGGACTAACCCAATTCAAACATACTTACGCAATACTTACTCTCGACGTGAATCAAAGCAAGATTTAGGTCAGTATAAATATATTTATGATTTCCTTACCGTTGACGGGGTTCGAACCAAGGACTGGTGCAGTATAAATGTATTTACGGTTTAATTATCCTCGACGGGAATCGAAGCAAGGTTTAGGTGAGTATAACCGTATTTATGTTTTCCTTACCCTCGACGGGATTTGAACCAAGGATTTGTCCTGTATAAATGCATTTACGGTTTAATTATCGTCGACGGGAATTGAATGAGGCAGTGCACCAGTATAAATGTAATTATGTTTCACATACCCATGGCAGGAATATACACCAACAAATATGGCGGACGTATATCACAAACATATTAGAGATTCACAGCTCAGTTGCGAGTGAGCAGTGGACAGGGTAGGACGTGTACTTAGTGTGTAATTACTCTCTCGGTACATGCAAAAGTCTCGGTACCTACTCTCGGTATGTGTACTTATTCATTACGCAATTACGTGTAATTACATATAATCACCCTCTAAGGGTCTCATACCAAGGACTGACAGACTCCTCAACCCTCCTGGTCCAACCCTACACTCTCCCCTTCCCCCGCGTATCAAGCCATTAGCCACTCGGCCTTCAGACTTCCTCGAAAAATTTCAAAGTCCCACAAACTTTCTTGGGCGCTTTGTCCAAAAGGGTACCCCCACAAGATACAGCCAATCACATCACACCTCAGAAGGGGTGGGAGAACCCGTCAGACTACTACAACACACCTCTCTTTTTTTTTTTTAAGAGGGTTGAGGGGGATGATCTGTTTCCCAGGATAATGTGTGCCGGCAATTAGTATCCCTCTCTCGGAGACCCATTCCAAGGTTAATCAAATGGCACTTAGTCCACTAATGTCTCCCAAGTGTCATGAAACCGCTGCGCTACCCCTACTACTTTTATATATGTATATATATGTATATGTATATATATATATATCCTTTGACTACGTTTTTCAAAAATACCCGATATAAGCAAATACCTGACTAAACTAGTTCCGCGATGTGCTCATTCGTGGAGTCTAACTTGTCAGGTGTGTGTGCGTGTGCGTGTGCGTGTGTGTGTGTGTGTGTGTGTGGGAGCCTGCAGTGCCGTCTTTTCATTTAGTTAATCGCGAAAACCTTGCCAGTTCACATGTTTATAGTGTTTTATTTTTAGTTCTTGCATGCTGTCTGTCTGTCTGTTTGTGCGCTTATCACTCAAGAACCACTTATCCGATTTACGTGTTTTTTTTTAAATTCATACCTATGTTCTCTGGCCAGGTTTTAGTATATATTATGTTACGTAAAGCAACATAAGGAATAAGCGGTGACGATGATAGTGAATCAAGTAGGNTGGCCAGGTTTTAGTATATATTATGTTACGTAAAGCAACATAAGGAATAAGCGGTGACGATGATAGTGAATCAAGTAGGAAAAAAGTTTGCCGGCAGCACACACTCTTGCAATTCACACTGTCTAAACCGTTAAAGATGNGGAAAAAAGTTTGCCGGCAGCACACACTCTTGCAATTCACACTGTCTAAACCGTTAAAGATGGAACAATATCACGTAGTAAAGAATTGCGTAGAATTAATAAGCGTTTTTACCATTTAATTGACAAGTAACATTCAATGATAGTTTTTCACCTTGCACTCATTGAAATTGAAAAATAAGTGCAGACATTGTCAGGAAAAAGTATAAAAAGCATGTACCTACCAATACCAGATANCTCATTGAAATTGAAAAATAAGTGCAGACATTGTCAGGAAAAAGTATAAAAAGCATGTACCTACCAATACCAGATAACATAGTAGATTCAACCGTCAACAATGACTACATCAGGGAAACTTCATATAATAGATTAGAATGGCACATCACTGCAACAATTATTAGTATTTCTCTGTTATAGATAGATATATGCTACCACGGAGTTTTTTTTAAAAGTTTTTTTATTCTACACAATTCTTTACTACATGATATTGTTCCATCTTTAATGATTTAGACAGCGTATTGCANCTCATTGAAATTGAAAAATAAGTGCAGACATTGTCAGGAAAAAGTATAAAAAGCATGTACCTACCAATACCAGATAGCATAGTAGATTCAACCGTCAACAATGACTACATCAGGGAAACTTCATATAATAGATTAGAATGGCACATCACTGCAACAATTATTAGTATTTCTCTGTTATAGATAGATATATGCTACCACGGAGTTTTTTTTTAAAGTTTTTTTATTCTACACAATTCTTTACTACATGATATTGTTCCATCTTTAATGATTTAGACAGCGTATTGCANTAAAGTTTTTTTATTCTACACAATTCTTTACTACATGATATTGTTCCATCTTTAATGATTTAGACAGCGTATTGCAAGAGAGCGCACTGGCGGCAAACTTTTTTCCGACATGATTCACTATTATCATCACTGTTTATTCCTTACGTTACTTAACGTAACAAAATATATCATATCACCTGACCAGAGAACACAGCTGTGAATTAAAAAAAACACGTAAATCAGAAAAGTGGTTCTCGAGCGATAAGCGCACTAACAGACGGACAGAGAGACGTTGAGTTTTATAATATGCATAGAGTATAGTAGAATAACACTAAGTAAAATTCAACTTTATTTTAAAAAAAAANGACGTTGAGTTTTATAATATGCATAGAGTATAGTAGAATAACACTAAGTAAAATTCAACTTTATTTTAAAAAAAAAACCTAAAGAATAATTTTGTAGTCCACGCGAGCGGAGCCGCGGGCACAATTAGTATTTAATAATTCATNTAAAAAAAAACCTAAAGAATAATTTTGTAGTCCACGCGAGCGGAGCCGCGGGCACAATTAGTATTTAATAATTCATCAAATTTCGCGCACAAAAACGTGTTGTCTGACGGGCAACACGCCGAATTAAACTAAAACTGATTGCCTATTTTAATTTGTACTTCCCACTCCTCTCACGTTGGCGAGTTATGGAGGCATAGCAGTGTTACTTTAATTCGAATAATGAGCTTAAATAAGAACCCGACCCGGGGATTTTTTTGCGAATTCAGCCGCCAGAGGCCGAAATCTATCTCGCGAGCGCTGATTCCAACACTTCTCCCAGGGTAGTGATATTATTGGTTGAGAGGGCTCTGCATCATGTTTTATAAAAAATGTGAGCAATCGGCGGTGTTGTGGGTTGTCTTTCATCGCTCCCAGGACGGGCTGGAGTCTTACGCATGTTATTTTCGGACCCCACCGCGGTGGCGTGTTGTCGAGGACGGGTTGAGCCGTCCTCTTATTGGCTGGCCTATGAAAGGCCGAGTTGGTTCGATAGGGGCGGAGCCTGACGTCTGCTTGTGGCTGCTCTCGTACCGGTTCCGCGGGATCCCTCCTCGGGCCACGTCGTCGCCCCTGTACGCGGAGCCGCGCTGTTACCCCCTCACGCGGCTCTACTGCCCTCGTACTTCGCTCTTCTCCCTACTCTCATTTCTTGTTATAGTCCATTCATGGTTACTTCCAACTTTCCTGAAGCCTGGCTCAGGTTCTACTTCCAGGATATCTCTCCGCATCATGCACACAAAGCTTAACTGAGTCTTAGAATATTACACCAAAGGGACAGCGCACCGCATTCGTGCGCACTCACTTTAATAATATATTGGGTAAGAACTATTTCTTACTATGCCTTACCAACAAACCTATTTTCTCCCAGTTTTATTCGTGTTAATTATAAATTAAATACTATAAATTATAGATAAAATATAAGTAGAAGTTCAGCTTATATTTAAAAATAAAGTATTTTTATGTTAACGCAAGTGTAAAACGCTTGTGATACATGACATATTAAGGAAATAACCAGACACGTTATACATGGGGTAATTATTCATAGGTTTGACTCAAAAAGTATGATGAAAAAACGAACAAGGGCGTTGATTCCAGGAGGGTGATTGAGGTATGGAGNGGGCAATACTCTCACCAAGTGTCCGGCAAGGGTGGCAAGGGGTGGGAAATCTCATCCCTTGATTAAGATAATTTTTAAAAACTCATAGCCGCGTTTTGATCAGTTTAACCGAATACTTTTCATTTATCTGTAAGGATTTTTCTCTCATTTCTTCATATTCTATTACCGGTCAAGTAGCCAGTAATATTCAACTGACATCACAATTCAAAGATTCAAGTGTGTGACAGTAACAAAGACAATAGTAGCTCCCTCACCTTACCCCGATTCCTGAAAGGTACGATGGTATTTCTACCTGCTCATGTCCTCTGCTGCTCTCCGTCGCATTATTTCTTGGATCTCGGCGACCANCTCTTAATACTTTGTTTGCTTCGTGATCGGCATGCAAGAAGCCTTGTGAGTTAGTATTCCAGGACCCATGCTGGAGTGGAGTCGTTGTACGAATTGAATAGTGTGTCGTAAAACTCGGCTCGCAATGAGCCATACAGATTGATTTAAGAGTGCTGCAAGAAGGTGCCAGACTGTTACATCACTCTTTCAGGAATGTGAAGATAAAAATAGTAAGCACATCCATTATTTTTTTGTATATTATCATATTTTATCAACAGAACTTGACAATGCAAACGTGTCGTTGAATTTTTAATGTATAAATTTTGGGTTGCTTGCTTTAAATATCACGAAAAAATACTTTCAAATAAAAATCGCAGCAAAAGATTACGGTACCTACGTTTTATGTGCTTCTATTGGCTATGGCTGTCCTAATGAAAATTCACATTCAGTACAGTTAAGATTTTCTCTTAAAACGTGGAGCCTACTAATTAGTACTTTCAATGCTATAAACTGCGATGTACATTACAGTTTGCATCGCATTTCATAAATGTGTGCAATTTTTAGATTTAGCTATCATGTGTTAATAAGCTTGCTTATTAGTGTTGGCACTATTCATTTTACAAACGAAATTAAAAATAATGTAAATTCATATGTTGACACCCAGGCAGATATTTTTACTTATAACACCACTTGTATTAAAATGTGTTCTAGCCCTTTTTTGTATTTAACACCGTTATAAGTACGAAATATAGCATACGCCTAAATCGAGGTACAATATACGTGCAGAGAAACAGAATCCAAATCCACGAAGCATTAATTTAAGGACGTCATTGCTACTCTTGAACAAAGCATCATTGCCTCTTTTCCATTAAGAAGTGAAAATGTTTTTCATACCACAGACAGCCAGACAGGCTGTCATTACCCGTGTGGCCGTATTAGGGCCACCTGTTTTACGCGAAAAAAAATTATGCACGGGCTATACTTCACTATCCTTCGTGCATACACCTGCGAACTTCCTTCGGTTAGTGGCAGCGCGTCGCTGCGAGAAGATTTTTTTTTTTTTTTTATCTTACTAGGCCGATCAAAATTCAGTCATTGCGACAGTGAATGTCTTTGTTTCGTAGGCAAACGCGTAAAGTCTTTATGCCACTATGCATATCGGGATAAATGAGTACATTTTGGTGATACAAAGTACACGGCTAAATTCAGTGCAGATTGCAGTACTGTAGGTACTTCCACTGCAGTACAGATAGCGTGCGCTGTTGCCAGACTCTCTACCCCATTACGGCGTTTAGAAGATCACTTCGTTGCAATTCTGTGCAGATTGCAGTACTGTAGGTACTTCCACTGCAGTACAGATAGCGTGCGCTGTTGCCAGACTCTCTACCCCATTACGGCGTTTAGAAGATCACTTCGTTGCAATTCTGTGCAGATTGCAGTACTGTAGGTACTTCCACTGCAGTACAGATAGCGTGCGCTGTTGCCAGACTCTCTACCCCATTACGGCGTTTAGAAGATCACTTCGTTGCAATTCTGTGCAGATTGCAGCACTGTAGGTACTTCCACTGCAATACAGATAGCGTGCGCTGTTGCCAGACTCTCTACCCCATTACGGCGTTTAGAAGATCACTTCGTTGCAATTCTGCGTGCGCAAATAATATATTTTAAGAATTTTAAAATCTTGTACTATCGTAAATATAAGAATTTATATGATTACTTATNCGTGCGCAAATAATATATTTTAAGAATTTTAAAATCTTGTACTATCGTAAATATAAGAATTTATATGATTACTTATTTAAATTTGTATGCATCTCTTATAATCCTTTGTCACACACACACGCGCGCACACACACACACATATAATGACCCCGCAGTCGACGAGACACTAATTCCTACCTACATCCTATAGTCCAGTGCTCACGAGAAGGCGAGGCTCTGGAATTCGGGCAGGCTGGGTGAGCGGGTAGGTGGGCCCAGTGGGCTGCAATGTCACCGCCGTCGCCTCTAATCTGTACTACCAGTACTAAAACTATCAGTTCGCAGGGAGATTTTCCTTTCATACGACACGCATACAAACATGCTCTATAATGTTATGGTATACGCCTCTGTTATTTCTTTTAACAGTAACCTTTAAATTCGCCATTTTAGGTGCCCGTCTGCCTGGTGCGCGAAATGTTTTGCATTGTGTTTGAAGTACACATTTTTAAAGCAAGCTATTTATTGTACATATTCGCAATCTGTACCCGTACGAAAATTAATCACATTTCACAATAGTTACAATTGTTAAAACATCTTTTACATTACCAACACTAATTTGAAGACTTTCAGTATGGCCAAAAACAACATTTTTAAACTGTTTCAACTTAAATTGTTTTACTTAAATACCTGCGAAACAACCATAGTGACCTGAAAACAATTTAGATGCCATACATTTAGGGCGAAAACAGTTAAGATCAGGAATGCGTATCTTTAAAATACTCTGAAAGGATATACTATTACCGCTTACCTCAAACAGTGGATGTTGTTCGGTGATAATTTATTCACTTTCGGGAAGTGGCAGCGCCAGGAAAATTCGTCGTCAGATGAATCACTCGAGCCACTGGAGTCACGGCCTAGGCATATCACAAAACTGTATATTGCGTCTTCCACACGACAGTCCTTTCGCCAGTAGTCTGCTTCTATATTTTGGACATGCGAACAGTATCCTTGCCAGTCTTCTTCAGCGATGGAAGATATTGNAGTAGTCTGCTTCTATATTTTGGACATGCGAACAGTATCCTTGCCAGTCTTCTTCAGCGATGGAAGATATTGCTTCTGTAGTGATTTCCATTAGCTTTGTTAACGTCAAGCTAGCAGTAATGTTTTTTCCCGCACTAGTCTCTTTGTTTTAGACNCTAGTCTCTTTGTTTTAGACCACGCTAGTTCAATGGGGTTAAGTTCGCACATATAAGGAGGAAGTCTAAGAACATCGTGTCCATGCAGTTTTAAAAGTTGGTCAATGCGAAATACTTTTTCAGGCTTCCTGTTCTGCGCAATTAAGTCGAAAAGTTCTGTTTTTCGCATTTAATGAGTAAATAGAATGTTGTTATTGGTCAACCATGACTCCATTTCCTTTTTCACTGCATACTTCGATTGGGGTTTATTTTCTTGCACTGAGGGGTAAGGCGCATTGTCCATAATAACAACAGACTTTTCCGGTAGGTTTGGCAATAACTNTTCGATGGGGGTTTATTTTCTTGCACTGAGTGGTAAGGCGCATTGTCCATAATAACAACAGACTTTTCCGGTAGGTTTAGCAATAACTGCTTATGCATCCACTTTTCGAAGTTCGCAGAATTCATCTGCCCATGGTAGTCCCCCGTAGCTCTGCCTGCTGGAAAAATTAGCAGTGCATTTTCAATGAATCCAGTTTTAGCACCTGCATGAACAACAATTAAACGGTTCGAAGAACTGCTGTTGGTTAACACACCACGTTCAGTATCACTTTGCCAACATTTGTTAAATGTGATGTTGCTATGAACCCAGGTTTCATCAATGTAAATTATGGGGCGCCCCTCCATTCTGTAGTGGAGAATTGATTTTAAGTATTTACCACTAATAGTTTCCGAGAACTGTTACACCGTTTCCATTTAAACCCCATTTCTTTCAGTATCCGCCTGAGCGTGTGAACACCCCATGGAAAATCAATTTTTTCTCTAAAAGCAACGAGAAGCTTGGGACATGTTGGTACTTGTTTCTGTACTAAGTAAAAATCATGAATGACGTCTCTGATTACTCTCCTATCAAATGAGTCACAGCGCACATTTCTTTCATGCGGACACTTTCGGTGTTTGCCTGGTGTTGACAGCGAACTGTTACAAGCATCGGCACCTTCTTTGCGAATTCTGGAAACACTTCTCATAGAAATTCCAGTGTATTCTGATGCATGCAGATTGGATTGAGATAATAAATGTTTTATTTGACCATCAGTAGCTTCGTCACATTTATTTATCACATGTCTGATCACCTCCCTCGCTTCGCTATGTATAGTTTTCCCTTTCTTCCTAGACTGCGCCATAATATACCATCCTGACACCACGCAACCGACACTAACTCGTGACTGACTTCCAGAGAGCTGTTTCTTTTGGGATGACTAGAAGCTAGGGTGACCCGTTACTCTGACAGTGGTCTTTAAGCCTTGGAAGGGGGCAAGGGAGGGTTTGCGGCCCCGACCACCACCCCGCCACGCAGCCTTGCCTTCTCGTCAGCTCCCTACTGTACATTAAACTAGCGTTGCCTTTCCCCCCCCCCATCTCTCCTGACATTGATACTGGTCGACACCCATGACCACGGATAGACTATAGAACGCCTTACAGCCCCTCTAGCTGGCAGATGCTGCATTGCAGCGGCATCGTCTTCTTACTTCTACCAGCAATCCTCTCAACGGATTTTATTCAGAAATGGTCTCACTGTGTTCGCTGTGCAACATCCACTTTTCAATAACGTTTCGAAAATTGATAACCATATCGATATCGGTGCAGTATATACCTAACGCTTTTCCAGAAAGGATTTAAAGTCTATGACGATATATCGATAATACCGCTTATATTGATCTCACAAATGTCGCTCGTAATTGTATCGCAAATGTTGACGTAGCAAATATCGGCGATGTTGACATTGCAAATACTGCCAGCACTGACATTTAAAATATCTAAATACGAATAGCTATCTGTTTTGGTTTTTTAGCTAAATTACAAAAACCGCAAATATAAATTTTGCCATAAGATTATAAAATATTGTCATTTATGAAATCAATATCGTTAATAGTTCCAAATACCTATAAAAATATGAGTACTAAAAATTTTAAAAAAAATCGTGTTACCAGGACTTAGCAGTATCGCTAATATCGCAAAGTAACGAATCCCTGGGATAACGCTGGCTACTCTCTGGGCAGCAGCCGATGGACAAACACCTGAGGCCCGAGTATATACAGGATTGTGGAGTCTAGCCTATAAATGTCATTGAACTAGCAACATTTTCCTGTCCCTAGATATCGCCAACATCTCGATACGCAATATTTTGCTCTAAATTGTTTAACCATATCGCCGTTGCGATATTTCAAAAATATCGATTCGCTATTGATAAATCGCTAAATCGCACAGCCTTAGTCGTACATCGAGTATTTTGGTTACACTGCTTAAGGAGACTTAGCCGAAAGACTCGAGCTGCTCAGATTTTTGTCGAGCCGTTTACCAACGACTCGCAGGGTCAGCAAGAAGACTGAAGTCTACTTGCAGACCGTCGAGCAGGGGAAACGAATTCCTACCGAAGATACCCAAAGTGGAGTTTCTATGGTCTTACAACTTCGGTATTTAAAAAATAAATAGCATATTTAAACAAAGTGTATACTATGTTCACATGGCGTAAATACCTGTAAAATAAATAATCACATAGTTTATTTCTTTAGGTATTGTATCAAAACATGTCTGATTTACATATTTTTAATTTAATGGTGGTACCAGTCTTCTTTGTAATGAGCGGCCTTCATGTCTGTTTATTCATGTCACATGTATTTTCATGAATATATGCATAAACTTAGAGGTAAAGTAGTGTTTCACCTTCATGGTTACTGATTGTATTTGCTCAAACGCATTCGTGATATGAAATAACTGCGAATAAGAGACGCATCAGTAATATTGCCCAGAAAACATGGGTCACTATATATATATATATATGTGTGTGTGTGTGTGTGCGTGTGTGTGTGTGTGTGTGTACAGGGGATGGACAAAGTAATATGAACACCTGACATTTTCACAATATTTATTTATTAATAAGGTGTTGGGCCACCATTTGCTTTTAGAACAGCTGCAACTCTTCGCGGAATAGATTCGTAGAGTGTCTGAATAGTTTCCAACCGAATGTTGTCCCATTCTTGTACCAAAACATCCACCAATTGCTTCAATGATGTTGGAGATGGAAATCTGCTCCTCACTCTCTACTCTAAAACTCCCCATAACGGTTCAATTATGTTGAGGTCTGGCGATTGTTTGATGTTATTCTGATGCTCCTCAAACCAAGACTGAACCTTTTTGGCTGTGTGTATGGGCGCATTATCCTCTTGGAATATGGCAGTGTTTGGCAGCAATATGCTAGTCATAGTAAGAACTTCATCATTGAGGATGTCGAGATATTCATTCGCAGTAATCCGGCCAGTGATGTGAATGAGAGGACCAGCTGAATACCACGATATAGCCGCCCAAATCATAACGGAACCTCTCCCATGCTTGACTGTAGGAAGCAGGCAATCCGAATCGTAGGCTTCTTTTGGAATTCTCCATACATAAACCCGGCCGTTTGTAGGAAACAATGCAAACGATGTTTCATCGGACCATACCACATTCTTCCAATCATCAAGTGTCCAGGTTTTATGATCGTGGCACCACTTCTTTCGCAGCTTAGCATTGGCTTCCGTTATAAAGTATTTCACAATTGCAGCCCTTCCATGAATGTTAGCTTTGTGGAGCTCCCACCGTACTGTTTTTGTTGAAACAGTATTACTCAAGTGAATGTTGAGTTCTGCTGTCACTTTTACAGCGGTAGTTTTATGTTGTCTGGCCACAATTATTTTTAATGTTCGTCGGTCTCTGTCAGTTAACTTTGGGTTTAGCCCACTATTCCTCTTCGCCGATGATGTTTTACCATGTTTTGTGTATGCTGTCATTACCGTGGATACTGTCGCTCGTGAAACGTTAAACAATTCAGCTGTTTTCGTCACAGACGCTCCCGCTAACCGAGCACCAACCATTTGCCCTCTTTCGAAGTCTGAGAGATCACACATTTCACCTATTACTTGTTATAACCGTCGCAGAACAACACGTATAATACACTGAAATATAACCTACAAGACTTGGCACGTAAACTGTGCAATACATACGCGTCGGTGAAATACCTACGCGTCACATTATTTACACGGAAGCAGTGTTGCCAACATGCAACAAAATGTACTATATTGCATGGTGTTCATATTAGTTTGTCCATTCCCTGTATATATCAACTAGCGAGGTCTCCACTTTACTTCAAACACAATGAAGTGAGAATTTGTATATCCCACTGTTCTAACGCTAATATTGGCATTAACGAAGAACCTACTTCGACTTGTCTCATGTCAGTTGGCGAGATTCTGACATTTCGACGAAAGTAGCGCCAATGTTTACTTTTAGGCGGTATTTTTTTTTTATCAATATGTCAGCTAATCCACTTGCCATTGTAATGTAATGCTAAACAGATTTTAAGATATTTTAGACTGACATCTGTCTAAAAAAATTAGAAGGTTATAAAAGTAAAAATATAAAACCTTGCAAAAAATTAAATATTTGCTAACTCTTTTTTAATTTGTCCGAGACAGTGAATTTGGGTAAACATTTGCGAGACGGTAGTTGTAGCTATTATCACACTTTGAAGTTATAGCTAATATATTAGAGTTGGATATATATGACGTGGGATAACGTTACAATTGCTTAAAAACTATTCACGCATGTCCCACTTTCTTCGGAAACAAGGAAATGGGTTTTCAGGAGAACAATATGGCGTATAATTTACGCAGACTAACGATTGCCGGCCTAATAGAAATTACTAGTACTCAAAATCTCTGTACACGAAATATATGTTACTTTAAAAATTATGCAGAGCGCGCGGAAAAATAAAACTATTGGTATCTGTTCGTAAATTTGTTAGTATCAAAGCTTTCTTCTATGGCTGGTAATGCTTCGGGAAAGAGCAGATAGATGGCGCGCACAGCATAACAGAGCGAGGTTTGAGCCTTTTGCATTACTCAATAGATAGCGCCTTTTTAAAACTTGAATGTTCTATTACTGGCTCGGAACGACACGAATTTAAAATATATTTCGTACAATTATTAGAAAAAATCATTCAACAATATTACGAATATTTCTGTATTTTTGGAATTAGTATCAAGCACGTATGGAAAGCATGATTGGAGAGGGTAGGATAGGATGTGAAAAGGGTTTTGAAGTTGCATTTCATTTGGATACGAATAGTTTTGTTGTGCTATTCATTTTGAACACCTGCACATTACTACTTTATCGTGAAGTTTGATTTGTAACACTTACCACCACTGTTTTGTGACCTCGTAAAATAAAATGTATTAATTAATCTAGGAACTCTTTCTTATTGCGTATTTTCTGCTTGTCTAATGTGCGTCGGCAGTGCACTCAGAATAGCCAACATAATATTAACGTTTATTCATTCATGCATCAGCTGATACAGGATTTTGTAAATGGCACTTTGTTTGTTTCGTATACATCCACTCACTGACAGGTGAGATGGACCATACAACTCTCTACTTGTATGCTCCCTGCCGTCGAGAGTTGGCACTACTTTGCAATGTCGATGCCATGGGGCTGGTAGACACGTCCCGCGGGGTATCTGGTTTTTTTTTTTGTAGCCTACTTTCCTACGGAAAGAAAGGCTTATGAGATCACTGTCCTGTCTATGTGTGTGTATGGCGTGTGTGACTGTGTGTGTGTCGTGTGTGTGTCCCCCCCCCCCTTTTCAAATTTTGAACGTTTCAACCAAATTTCACTAAACTTGGTACATTTATAATACTTGGAAAGGACACCTGCATTTTATAGTTTTCGACCACGTCGGGCACATCCTTTCAAAATGGTAGCAGTTAAAACATTTGGGTGGTATGTCATACCTCAGGATTCATTCAACCGATTTTAACCAAATTTGTTATGCTGGCAGATCATTGTGTAAGCATTACATTTTGAAATGTATATTGTTGTTGGTCTGACATTTTGGAATATGGCACCAATTAAAAAAAATAAATATTTTACATTTTATCTCAAAAACTATTTAACCAATTCTCACCCAATTTAGCATGAGTGTAATACTAAGGCAGGCTATGTAAACGTCAACTATTGGACCTGATAGGCACTTATTTTAAAATGGCGGCCATACAAATTATTTAAATTTATTTAGTACATCTGCCATCCCATTCTACCAATTTCGACCAAATTTGGTATACTGAAAGTATTTATTACAAGTAGCATATATACCAACAAATAACCACTTTTGTCGGCCATTTTGAAAGATAGCGCCATACGAATAAATATGTTATATCATAACTCGGTAAATAATTACCCGATTCCTACCAAATTTGGCAAAAAGTCGTTCTAATGCTAATGACGTTATGTATCTTTTAAGCCTGCCACACACTTATTTTCAAAATGGTGGCTGCATAGCCATTTTAACTTAAAATACTGTCGTCGAAACTATGTAATCCTTTCCAACATAACTTTTAATGCTGGCAGTAGATATTACAACTGTTAACTGTATCTACATGGACCATATTTTGTCCGTTATTTTGTAAGATACCGCCATGCGAATAAAATAAAGCTTTTAACTCATATCTCGGGAAATATTTGACCAAGTCCTATCAAATTTGGCAAACAAGTAGTACTGAGGCAGATGATGTCAAGATGAAAGTTTTAAGCATGTCAGACACTCATTTTCAAAATGACTGCAATATAGCTATTTTTAGCTTAGAATGCTATATCGTCGAAATCATGTAATCAATTTCAACTAATCTTCGTGTGCTGGCAGTAGATATTACAGCTTCAATTGTATGAATATATATAATCTTTTGTCCTCCATTTTGTAAGATAGCGCCATGCTAGTAAATACATTTTTCTGTCATATCTCGGGAAACAATTGACAGATTCCTTCCAAATTTGGCGAACAAATAGTACTGCAGCGGGTGGTGTAAACTGATATGTTTTATGTATGTCAGGCAATTATTTTCAAAATGATGGCTGTATAAATATTTCAGCATGGCATATTTGACTAACGAAACAAATTCCAACTTAGTTTTGTATGCTGGCAGTACCTATTACAAATGTGAAATTTGTCTATGCAGAGCCTCATTTCTCTGCCATTTGGTAATACAGCCCTACAAATAAAAAATAATAATTGTATCTCGTATTTCGGGAAACAGTCAACCCTTTCTTACAAAATTTGGCGAAGGTGTTGTACTGTGGTAGGCCATGATAATAAATTAATTTTTTTTAATAGGACACACTTATTTTTAGAATGGCCGGTATAAGATTATTTTAGTTTGGTGGGTGATATCTACGAAAATAAATAATCTATTTCAACTTAACTTTGTATATTGGCAGTATGCAATCATCAAAATTTCTACCACATTATTTTTTTGTCCTCCGTTTATGAAAATCACCACATGAAAATTGTGGATGTTTTATGCCTTATATCGAGGACGACTCGACCGATTCCCACCAAATGTTACACTGGAACATTTAAACTAATTTGTCCCAAACTGTGCACACCATAAATACTACAGAAGGCCATGTAAACTTTCATGAGTTAAATGTGCTAGACAACTATGTTCTAAATGGCAGCTTCATAAATCATTTAGGTAATTTTGACATATATTAAACAATTTAACCAAATTTAACCAAATTTTATATGTAGATAGTATGCATTAGCATTATCGTATATAGAGCCTCTTTTTTCTGGCAATTTTGTATGACAGTATCAAATAAGAGAATTAAGTTTTTTCTGTCATCCCAGGGACCAAACAATCGATTTCCATCAAATTAGTCATACAAGTAGCGCTACGGCAGGCCATGTAAACTTGCATGTCTTATGTGGCTTAGTCACTTATTTTCAAAATAAAGACCCTGCAAATATGTTACGTTAGTAAACCGTATAATTAGAAACAGACTGAATAAATCCGTATCAGACCTCCGTAATGCAGTGGATTGAACGCTAGCTTGTAGTACGAGGTTTTCTGTCTTCATGTCCCGGGTAAGTCATGTGTGCATTTGTAATTTTCTCAATATAGTTGCATAAGTTTCTGGTTTCATTTCTAAAGTTATTGCTTTCAAAGATTAGTCAAGTCCTTCCTACACACTCGGATTTTGACAAATTATTTAAAAATAGATTGCACCGATGTTGAGGAAAGTAGGCTCAAAGTTATATCAATAACTGCTTGTTTATGGTTGGCTCATTCAGATGAAGAGCGCGTATGCCTACAGCGCAGCCAGCACTGCGGCACGCAAGTCGCGGCGCTCGTGTTGCTGTTGCCCAGGCTACGAAGCCTGAATGCTCTCAGCCTTCGTCTCAACTACAGCCGGGGGCTTCGGTCCACTACGGCTCACGTCCGTGGCTGAGTTGATCTGGCACCTGCCGCGACAACGGTGGGGGGCATGCGGCTCTTTCGCGAGACAAGTGTGGCTAGCTAAATTGTTACGGCAAGTACTCTCTACACTGACTACTGTGCTGCACTTCAGGCTACGGCAAGCGAGCATAGGATCCAAATATTCCCCGTTTCATATAACTTCAGTAAATTTTGGCACTTCTCGAAAGAAGTGAGACCACAATGTATCCCTCCGCCACAGCTGTTCTGTCGGTGAATAAAACGATCTTTGTAAACGAACTACGAATCCAATGGCAAGCATTGAAAGATTGGCGACTTTAGTTCAATACTTGGCAACTATTGCTGGTTGCCATTCCCAACTGTTTTATTTCTGTTGTGACTACATAATACACTAGTTAGGGTTCTGTTTTTTATATTATTGGTGGTGTGGGGAAATCAAGTTTAACGTCTTTCGTGAGACGTGATTGTTTTGCGGTTCTTCATAGTTATGAGACAGTGGCGATTGGAACTTACATTGTTTTGATGATGCAGTGGAAAATTTTGTTCGTACGGAAATAACATTCAATCTACTATATTTCTAAAGTTTTAACTTTATAGAAAGAACTAAATGCAATAAATATGTCACTGTTCTGGGCGATGCGAGATATAGGCCTACTCAAAACATAAAAATTTTTGCATTTTTTAATATAATTAATTACACTAAAAGGGCGTTTATTTAGGCCATGTACATTTGAAAACCTCCCGCAAGAACAAAATTCAATAAATACGTCACTGTTAATACCGATGTACGAAATGCACAATGTAAATATTTTCAGCAAATTTAACTTTCCACGTAAAAATCTTTAAGAGTTTCAATAAAATAAATTAGGGTAAAACTAGGTTTTTTAATAGGCCAAATACATTCCATATATTCTAACAACAATTTAAGAAAACATTATTTACAAAAAACACAAACTTACTGTTCACTTCGTAATTCCTAAACACGTGGTGAGATTTGGATGATTACTTCACTAAAATCACTTTTGTCGGCCACTTATACGAAAAAAATTTATTTGCTGACTTATTCAATTGACAAAACACTTGAGCTGATTCTTGAAACCAGCAAATTTAAACTTCATAGAGTAAATACTTTTTTCGCTCGCACTTCGCTATGGTCAAACAAAATGTGGACCACAGCACACAACAGACCATTTTACTAAGCGGCAGACACGAGTCGATAATTCATTTCACTGAGGAGACTGTTCTAAATAGGCGCCTATGACGAACAACATTTTATGAAATACGCAAAAACAGATATAATTAACTGCATTTATAATATTCCGACACCGCCAAAAAGGAATTTTCGCGTATAGATTAATTATGACGGGAGAGAGCTCAATGGCAATGGCATTTCACCGGGCGGGTGGAGACCTTTTATATAACAATACTGTTCGCATGCTCTACCATAATATTTCTAAATGTTTTTAAAGCCCTTGCTCTATATCTCAGAAAAATCATACATTAGTATATGATCATAATTTTAACCATAAATATTATAATTATATTTTAATTTCTACATTATAATTTTTAATTCCGAGTACTATTTTCTTCTACAAACATCGTAAAGACCGCCAACATAATAACACGCATCCCGCAACAACCATCAGCTGAGACAGTACTTTGCAAATGGAAGCGTTTACTGTTAACATGCTGTGTGGGTTGGTTACAACCTCTGTCAAATTTTACTGAATTATATGAAACAGAGCATAAGCTGTCTAGTCCCTAATATCAACAGCAATCATCTGTTGCCTTTGGGTTCCAAAAAATTCCTAATTATGATGTGATTTACTCGAGAGAGCACAACAAATTCCTAAACGATTCAACCCTTAACTTTAACTATTCATTTATTAGCGTTAGGTCGGTCGCCTACCTGGAACTATTTACTCATTTGAGGCCTAGAAGCGCGGGAGCGATAAGGGCTACACTGCCATGCGCATTAAGTGCGCCATCGCCGCTACGCGCAAGACTCTCTTTAATTGGCGTGCTGTGTTCTCGCCATGTTGCGTGTATACCTACGGGCATTTAAGCAGTGACCTTACCATTTTACCGACGGAAAGTCTTTAGCAAAGTTCAGTACACACTTATATCGTAGTTTCTCTCGTGTCCGGGTAGTAGTGTTAAGAAGCCGTTGGAGGGCTCCAAAACAACATTTATTCCATGCGTGGTAGCTATAAAATACTATTCCGTCCTCGTCTGGGACTAGTTTTCTTTTCGCGCAAAACATATTGGAACAAGTTGAATGGTTTCCTAAAAAAAAACCCCTTATTTCAAACACGCTGCAACGCAGTTTAAGCGGCCACCTTCCTTGGGCTCCTTTTTCCGGTTTCAGGCAAAAAAAAATTCTCCGGGCGTTCTGACGGCGTGTTTGCAGCTTCTCGTTGCTTTTATGCCTCTGAATGTTAGATGTGTCCGCTTTTTGGCCTAAGGGCGCGATTGCATCCTCTCCACGGTAGTGTGCGATGTTTGGGTCTCGTGGAATTATTAGGGAGGGCTGCAACATTACACCAATCTGCAACCCCACGTGTCTGTTGTGAGAGTGCACACGTGGCTGTCGAGTCTAGAGGTGAGCTGTTACGAGTATCCGCGACAGATCAGTATCTGGGACACATAAATATCTGTAACTTATACCGGTGACTTTGTCACTGACAAAAATATAAAAATAGTTATACGTAAATTTGAGAACGATGGTACTAACGGTGTCAATTAGTAAAAAAATAAGCCTTACAGTGTGAACTAACAACAAATGTGCCTTGAACAGTATAATATTCTGATGATTTTTTAAAAATATTATTAGGTTTCTTGTTTTTTGCATAGTATTCTTTCCTCAGTGAGAAACGGGATTCATACTATTTAGAATATTATATCTTTGAACTTTAGTTATTGAAACTGGATTTTTTTTTGTTAGTTTTTTCTCTAAAAAAATCTCTGGGATTCTTACACAGCTGTTTGTTATTCAATCGTTTATCGAGCTTGTTTGCCAGTCGAGCCCGGCTGGGGCTACTGGCTGTCCTAGTGACTGCACTTCAGCTTCCTGTAATGTCGATTCACATTGAAGTTACAGATGAGCTTGTTGCGTTAAGGCTCCCGCCTACCTGGCGCTTGAATTGTGTACCAGTGTGTTTCAAATACATGTTTTTCTACGGTACTATTTAACGTGCGTCCGATGTTCTTATCTACGAAAAGAACTAACACTTCAGACGAGGGTTGTTGAGTGCTTTCATGACGTAATGCACATTAGAAACATCATACAAAGCGACATGCATGTGGAGCAGTGATAGAATGCAATGGTCAAGTAAATAAGAATACCAGAGATTACCGACTGGTCAGTGGTGACGTTCCCAACCCTTTTCACATTCGTAAATTGGATGTGATCCCACCAGGAATCAAACCTTATTCGCAGTTGTAGAAGGCAAATAGACTGCCTACCACACTCCCACGAACTCCATAACATATTTTGTCAGCTTTATCTCTTCAAAAATGCGCCCAAAATATCTCTTCTGATAAATTTCAATTATTGTAACAATTTGTTTAGCCAAAGATTTAACAATGAGGGTACATCATTAAAAAGGTCACCATTATTTTAATGAGATACAACCTTCCCATAGAAACATTGGCAATAACTAAATTTATTTAATATAATTGTCTTCACTATTTTAGAATTTTTGACATGTAGCTGCACTGCGTCGCTTTCCTTGCCCCGTCCTGCTCAAGTGTGCGAAGAAGTGTGTATCAAGGACATCACTGGTAACTCGAGGAGTGCGCGGAGATTTACAATATAAATATAGTGATAAGGATTTCAATTTAATTGAGATGGACATTAAATATTGCGCTCACTGAGAATAACAAGCGGTTATTTTAGAGATAAGTGATTTAATGTTCTAAATAATTACTGTGTTTATTTTTATAGCAGTATAAATTAATTTTAAAAATTAAATTTTGTTATTTTAATTTTTATTAAGACCTCCATCCATTGCAAACTCGGATATGCCCCAGGCTATTTGCAACAGTATTAAAATAGTTTTGTGAATTTTATCTGTTTAAAAAATTGGTCTGAAATTTTTCTTCTAATATTATTAATTTTACATTGTCTGTGCCAATGGGGGGTGCAGTAGCCCCCCCCCCCCCAAGCATCCATAGGGCTTCGCTCATGTTTATAACCTATTGTGCCATGAACCACTGACAGGTGGAAAAATCTGCAGTTGTGGCCCGAGGTACATGAGAGAGTATTATTGTTCATGAATTGCTACTGGCAGTCTAAAGTACAATTGAAAGAAATTTTTTTATCACATTTTTCTCTCCTAATAATGAGCTATACTATGGCTATACACAACGCAATTGTTATACAGGTGTTAAAAAAAGTTAAATGCAAAC
>NQII01001921.1:118689-231723 GCA_002778355.1 Clitarchus hookeri | reverse complement strand
CCCCCCCCCTTCCCCGGATTAAGTACGTATAATTAGTCAGAAGTTAAAGCTTCATGTCGGATGCTTTCAACATGACATCAAGCTATACATATTAGCATGCTTCTTTAAAATATCGCTTCGAATAAACTGGTGTTGGTAGAGGATATCGCTTCTGTCCACCCTACTCACTTTTAAGTCTGTAAAATAAGTTCGTACTACCACACATTACCCAGAACTTCTTTCTCTCATAAAGAATACATAGTGAAAATGATGGGATACTGTTCTAGTGGTCAGGAAGTTGTATTATCTACTGTGACATGTGGAAAGATTAAATCACTTCCAGCCATTCGCAAAGATACCGAGCGTACATACCTGCCTAAAGAATTCCTTCTCGCATATGCATGACACGAAATAAAATATATCTACAAACACCTACCTGTCTATCTGCAACAGGACGAAGAGATTATTGGCTGTCTCTCATGCCTAGAGTGTTTTCAAGGTAATGCTACCGATACAGACACACCACATTCCAGGAGCTGGTAACGCCATCGGTAACGGAAACAATGATGGCGCCCCCCGGACAGGCGACAGGGGAAACGAAGATGGACTAAGACCACCGCGACCTTAGCCGAAGATGGTCGTGTACTCTAGCAAACGACTGGAGAAACAGAGATGGCGAGAGCATCTGTGTGTATTGATCAAGCAGTTGTCGAATGCAAGGTGTCAGTCGCCTGAGGTGTACACTAGCAAACGACGATGGTGAAGGTTAGATGGTGGTTTAGTGTGATTGCGATGTGCGTGTGTAATTGTCGTGCGTGTAATTTATGCACGCATATTTTGCATGAGTCTGATTATTTGCAAGTGATTTTCTGTCTGTGTACATGCTTAAAATGTGACTGATATATAGAAGTATACGATCTCCTACGATGAGGTATGTGTAGGGACCTGAGTTCGAGACTTGACACTAAATAAAATTATTAATTCTCTTTCAGATGTAAACAAAATCTGTAATTTTTTTTCCTAGTGATGGAGAAATATTTCAGGTCTGTATGATGGATGTGAAACTAATATTATCGCAGGTTAAAATAAATGAATAACACAGAAGTAATGTATACACTTTACCTTTATTTTACAGACTTGACATGAAAAGAATACATAGTAATATTTGATACATGCTCAACTTATTCTTCATACGAACAAAACAATTATGGTGTCTGTTTTTGTAGAACCATTCCTGCTATGAGCATTCAAGCCACACTTATTCACACATACCATATTGCAGTTACCACATGGGTAGGTCTTGTAGGCGATAGCAAATGGGCAGTTACTACCTTCATATCGTTTGACTTTGGAACTGTTAACGAATGTCTTGCCGCAATACTTGCAATCGCTTCTTGATGAATTACAAACATTGCCTTTGCACTTCTTGAAATGTCTATATGGGCTATCACTGAGGGTAAACAGCATATCGCAGTTATCGCAGCAGTAAGTCTTGTAGTCGNATTGAAATGTCTATATGGGCTATCACTGAGGGTAAACAGCATATCGCAGTTATCGCAGCAGTAAGTCTTGTAGTCGTTGTTGAATGGTCAGTTACTATCTTCATGTTGACTGATACTAGAGCTAATAGTAAATGTCTTGCCGCAATACTTGAACTCGCTTCCCAATAAACGACAAAGTCTTCAACCATTGATTCCATCTTCTTATTGCAGCAGAGTACGCGATCGTAGTAGACTAATATAGTCATAACTATCTGTTTCCACCACCATGCTCGCCGACGAAATTACATCCGTTTTAACATGATGCTCGCTTCTATACTGTTCACACTGCAAGCTAGTTTGCATTGCTTGTCTCGGGTTTCCTCAGTAGATGAGTGCTGGCTGTGTGGTGCAAACATCAGCATGGCTGCTGGACATGAATATGTTACCTTTTCAGGTCGATCGCTGTCTAGCCTGCGAAGTTGACAATTCGACCTCTCAACTTCTTTACACTCATTCATCTTTCATTGTTGGAGGTGTCCTTTTTTTCTTTTTCTGCTACTCGCTCCCGATGTGTCTTACACCAGCTCCTGGAATGTGGTGTGTCTGTAATGGTAGTACTACCTTGAAAACACTCTAGGCATGGGAGACAACCAAGAATATCTTCGTCCTATTGCATATAGACTAGTAGGTGTTTGAAAACAGATTTTATTTCGCATCATGCATATGCGAGAAGGAATTTTTTTAGGCAGGTATGCAAGCTTGGTATCTTTGTCGATTGCTAGAAGTGATTTAATCTTTCCTTATGTAAAGATAGATGATACAATTTCCTGACCACAAGAACAGCATCCCATCATTTTCATTATGTCTTTTCGACGAGCGAAATAAATTCTGGGCTATATGTGGTGGTACGAACTGCTTTTATTGACCTAAAAGTGAGTAGGGTGGACAGAAGCGATTCTCTCTACCAACACCAGTTTATTCGAAGCGATATTTTAAAGAAGCATGCTGATATTTACATATTGATGCTATGTTGAAAGTATCCGACATGAAGTTTTACTTCTGACTGATTATAGGTACTTGTTTTTTGGGGGTGGTGGTGTGTGTTACGCTACACTGTGCTGCAGACAACTCCCGCCTGTAGGGTTCATCGGTTAGTCGATGGATGTGTTTTGATCACCTCGTCTAGCTTCTTCGGCTTCGGGAACTCCAGAGCTAATGGGACCTATGCCAGTGCCATCTACTTCTTGGGTCCTGTCTTCTTCCTCTTCAGCCTTATCATCTGTGTCTTCGGCTGAGATGTCTATGTGTCTACCAGCCAATTCGGGTGCTCACAACATTACCAGGGCCTTCATAGTGTTTCAAAATAGTAGGTGTTCAAGGAAATAAAAGGATTGCAGAAATGTACTATGGGAAGTGCGAGCCATATGAACATACAGAAGTTGTAGATGACAAAAATTTACTGCTAACATGTAAAGTGAAAAAATGAAGATGTTACAACTAGACAGGAAGGTGAGAATGCAATGCTGGCTCCCGAACTGCTGGTGATGTGAAAACTGTACTGAAATGTACATATTCTACTGATGACAATCTCGGTACTNTGCTGGTGATGTGAAAACTGTACTGAAATGTACATATTCTACTGATGACAATCTCGGTACTACTTACTCAGATATATAACACAGAAGTTTTTAATTGTGTATCACATGATTTTTTTTTTCCAGTGAAATGATTGATTTCACTATGAGATTGAACATACCTTACCTTATTCTCAAGGTCGGTGNCTACTTACTCAGATATATAACACAGAAGTTTTTAATTGTGTATCACATGATTTTTTTTTTCCAGTGAAATGATTGATCTCACTATGAGATTGAACATACCTTACCTTATTTCCAAGGTCGGTGCTCTGTCTTCAGCAGTGCCAGGGTTCAAATGTTTTCAAATGACTGAAAAGCAGTGTACATACATAGTTGAATTGTATATGTGTTGCTTTCGTACTTGTCATTACAAAGTTCATACATTTACTGTTACTTCTATAAAAAAGGTATATATTCGAAATAAGTACATGTATATAATATTTAAAAAGGAAATAAATTGTTACCTTGTACCGTATAACTACATTCCTCTCGTAATGGAAAAGTGCATGTGTGACTCAGCTGGTCGACCACCTTGGAGCCGGACATGTCTCTCTCTCTCTGATAATGTTCTGTGCCATCCTTTCGACTTGCCGAGATCTGCATGGTGCCCACACTGCCGGTCGACCGCCTGGGTTGCCTTACAGATTCTCATGATGTTAGTTGATCGGATGTGTTCTGCTGCTAGTGTTTTAAGTGTTGGATGTACTCTGAATGTGATGGTTTCGTTTCAGTCGGTTCGTAAGGAAGGTTTAGCTATTCTGTTGTACTGACCAGGACAGCCTGGTCTTTAGACACAGCATACAGAACCGTACGCTTGTGTAATATGTTATTGTGCTGGCTAGTAAGTCCTTATAAATATTTCCCTTTACATTTTGTTTTTATATCTGTGTGCATCAGTGTGTAGAAGTGTTGGCCTTATCGCATCTGTGCTTCTCGGCTTGGCAAAAGTGTTTTTTTTTTCGACTAACATGAGGTACATTACTCGATGCTCGCGCAATATACACTGGTTGTTAAATGCTAATAACTATTTGCTTATATAATTGTTTTTTATATCTGTTTGCGTCAGTGTGGAGCAGTGACGTCTCTCTTGTGAGACTAATGGTTTAAAATGTTGGTTGTTTTGTGGCAAGCAAAGGAATGCAGTCTTTACAAGTCGTGTAAAGTGTATCGCACTTGATGCATTGTAGTCATTTTTGAGGCTGGGCCTTGGGATCATTTGTTCTTTCTCATATTGATATGCATTCTAGCTTTTACTAAATTTCTTGGTGTGATAGGAAAATGATATCACTATTATGAACTGTGGCTCCGTCAGATATTATATATATATATAGTGACTTGTTATAGACTTATGCTCGTGATGTACTTGCATATATGCCAGTCCTTTATTATTTGTTACATGGCTGATTTTTAATGTACAGGACAGTTTAATATATTTTACACTCAGTTTCCCTGACCCTCGTGTTAGACTGTTGTAATGTGGCACGCGGCTCGTTATTGCTGGCTTTATAATATTGCAGCCCCATGTTAGGCTGCCATTTTTGTAATGCCGCACATCAAGGTATCGATGGCTGGAAATTACCACTCGGCTAGCTCAGTAGTAGCAACAAACTCTTTAAAAAGGCGCCAATTAATTACCAAATAATGTGGTCAAGTTCCAGTTTATTAGTATTTACTTTTATTTATTAAAAATGCCACATTTCCCATAGTGTTCAGGTATGCCGAGTACGTACAGGGTTCACCGATACAAAGACAAACTACAGAGCAGCACCAAAGTCGTTCATTATCTATGTCATAAAAACTTGCCCGAAGAAAAAACAAAGGCAATGACCTCCCACACCGGCGGAGAAATAAACTAGCAAGTTCAAGTTTGCCGGTGTGGGGGTTATGCGCCAAGCCCGATGCGGCCTAGGCGAGCACTGAGAGTCTACTTCTACTGCCGATAGTCTACTTCTACTGCCGATAGTCTACTGCTGAAGGGTGTCGACTGCTTGTTATCCACTGCTGCCCAGCGATATGCGCACGAGTATTTGTGCTGAGGGCCTATCGCCCCCCCCCCTTCTTCTAAGATAAGGGCACGGCATCCGACATCTGCCAACAGCGCCATCCAAACTGCATCGTAGCCCGCTTAACTGCGCCGTCAGTTAAAATATAATCGAACTTCTAGAGGCAGCAGTGCCATCCAAACTGCGTCATAGTAAAAGATAATTTAACTTCCAGAACAAAACTGTCGACATAGTTTGGAAATGCTTCTAATCTAATGTTGACGCATAATACAAACTAAGATTTTCAAAACGGCAATGTACGCCTGATAAACGTTAAACGAACCACCACTGCTTTAATTTTGAATGTCAATAAAATATTACGAAACCCCGTTAAATGAAAGAAAATGAACAGCGTATCCTGAAAATTTATAATACTGTGTCATTACACTGTGTTTATTTATATTAAATTATACATGTTTTAATGTAACCTGCGACTATGTATGGCTTGTTATCGGTGCAATTGTATATCTCTGTATTATTCAATATACGAGTGTTGTTCGGAAAGTAAGGTCCGAATCACCGTAGCTAATCGAATGTCGCACGAACATTGTAACGTGCATGTGCACCGACTCCCGGCATGCCTTGATCGTCAAACGACGCCATTTGAATTGGTATTGTTGCAGTGTGCTGTTTACAGTGTCAGTTCAAAATGTTTAAAACAATTGATCAGCCCACCGACTGTGAAATACGGTCAGTGATTCGGTTTTTGATAGCAAGGAACGTTTCAGGAGCGGAAGTTCATTGACAGATAAGTCAAGTGTATGGCCCCAATGCGATGAGTGACAGCAAAGTGCATAAGTGGGTGAGAGCTTTCAAGGACGGATGGGAAAATGTCCATGATTAACCGCGATCAGGCCAACCATCAGTGATCACAGAAGATTTGGTCAAAGTCGTGGACGAAAAGATTCGTGAAGACCGGCGATTCACAATTTCAACTTTAGCCTTGGAATTTCCGAATTTGGGTGGAACAACTTTGCACAAAATTGTCTCTGAAAATGTGCAATTTCACAAATTGTGCACACGTTGGGTTCTCAGGCTGCTTACTGAGGAACACCAAATGAAAAGAATGGCTTGTGCTCTTGATTTTTTGGACTGATATCATAAGGAAGGTGATCAATTTTTAGAGAACATTGTCACAGGGTACGTGATGTGGGTTTCTCACATGACCCCAGAGTCTAAACCTCAGTCAATGGAATGGCGTCATCCGACATCACCAGTCAAGTCAAGGCCAATCGGACCATCTCAACATGCAAGGTTATGGCAACCGTGTTTTGGGATAGACGTGGAGTCGTGTTAGTCGAGTTTATGCAGCAAGGGACAACAATCAATGCAGCTGCTTACTGCGCTACCCTGGCTAAACTTCGACGTGTAATACGAAATAAGCGACGTGGCCTTCTGATGTCTGGAGTTTTGTTGCTGCATGACAATGCCAGACCCCATTCTGCCATTCACGCCGAAAATCTGATCAGATGACGAGGTGAAAGAAGCAGTTACAGACTGGTTATCCTCACAGGTGGCAGCGTCTATGACTTATGCATACAAAAGCTTGTAGAACGTTATGACAAATGTTTAAACAATAAAGAAACTATGTAGAAAAATAAAGAAACATGTAAAGAATTAAATAGAAAAAGTTTTTTGAAAAAATCTGTGATTGTTTTTGTTTTATAAGAAATCGGACCTTACTTTCCGAATAACCCTCATATGGCTGGTTGTTAAGGGTTACCCATGCTAGCTATGACTCGGGCTGCCGGCCCTTGTGTCAGACTGGCAGTGTTCATTTATATTGCTCTATATGTATTTTACAGTTACCCATGACTATGTTCATCATGCACACAGCACATTTGTATATATCTTGCTTTTTTCACATATTGTTGTTTATTGTTGTTACTCATACTAACTTTTAATCCTGTAGATATTATCACTTCTATATATACAGTCTTGATGTCAGTAGGCGAAGGGAGGCTACCTGTTGCTGAAGGGGATCCGAGTAGGTAGACACCTGTGGTAGCAGAAAACAAGGGTGGTGGTGGGCGATTGTGGAGTGTGTGCAGGCCGATGCGTATGTGTATGCTATTTCACACTCTACACTCCTACATGTAGCTTTAACTTTGCAACACACTTGTACGTATGCCTTTATTTTATTTATATGAGTGGATGGTTCTTACATGTTCCCGAACTTCAAAGGTTTGGAAATACTGACCAACAATGTTTATAACAGGGTTTAAGGTCTACTTGTCCTTATCTTCTTGATTACAATCGGAAGTGATATCTGTGATATGAATATGGTAGTTGTAGCTTTGGTGCGTGGAAAATGTCTGGAAACTATGCTTATAAGAGGGCTTAAAGCGTACTTATCCCAACCACCCTGTTTGTCATAGGAGGTGATACATATTATATGAATTTGGTGACTATAGCTTCTGTGGGTGGAAATAGCAGCCAATTATGCTAATAAGGACTAAGGTGTATTTGACCCTGCGATCCTTTACATCATCGGCTGTGATGTCTATGTTATGAATTTGACGACTATAGCTTTGGTGGATGAAAAATGGTGGTCAACTATGCTTATAAGATACCCTAAAGTTTACTTGATCCTACCACCATGTTCTTCATCAGAAGTGATGTTTATGATTTGAATTTGGTGTCTATAGCTTGGGTGGGTGGGAAATGGTGAGCAACTATGCTTATATGTGGGTTTAGGGCATTAAAACCCTGCAGCCCTGTTCATCGTCGAGGGTGATATCTATGTTATGAATTTGGTGACTATCTTTAATGGTTCGGAAATAAAAGCCAACTATGCTTATAAGAAAGTTTAAGACTTACTTGATCCCGCAGTCATTTTCGTCATCGGGGGTGATTCCTATGTTTTGAATTAGGTGGCTGTATCTTAAAAAGTTAGAAAATTACGATCAACTATGCTCATAAATGAGCTTAGGCTATACTTGACCCTGCGGTCCTTTTTTGTCGTCGGAGGTGATGCCTATGTTATGAGTTTGGTGGTTGTATCTTAAACTACTGAAATTACAACCAACTATGCTTATAAGTGGGCGTAGGATGTACTTGATGCATGCGTGGTGCGACTCTAGGCCTGCGTACATGAGGCTTCATTCCAGGTCGTACAGGTGGAATGACAGAGCATGATATTCGTATCTGTCAGGACACCAGGTGAAAGGAGACCAGAAGGAATATGAAAAAACCAAGGTGGAATGACTGAGCATGATTCTCGTCCCTGCCATAGTCAGGTGAAAGGAAACCAGAAGGAATACGAGTAAACCCACGAGTATGCCCGCATGTCCGCAGCCAGGTTTCGGTGATTTACATGTGAAATATTAGCATATTCACAATCGGCGAATCCAGAAGGAATATGAGAAAATCTTCTAGTATGCCAGCTCGTCCCCTCGTCCCATCAACAGTCAGGTGGCGGGCACAGCAATTAAAGTACAACTTTTACACATATAATGTGTGTGTGTGATGCATGTGCAGTGCCTACAGTTTTTTCCTATGCATACATTCGACATTAAAAATGCTCTTTTTTGGTGTTGACAAGTTTTTTGTCTGGCGAGTATGTATGGCGATGCGAGTATTTACTTTATTTCAGCTTGTAACCGTTCAATGACGATAGGCAATTCCAGAAGGAATATGAGAAAACCTTCCCAGTTTGTCTCATCTCCAACCAGTAGCCTGGCATCGGTGATTTATGTGTGATATATTAGCATATTTACAATTTATGTCTTTAGCGTAGGCAAATCCAGAAGGAATATGAGAAAACCTAGCCAGCTCGTTCCCTCGTCCCCAGTCAGCAGCCAGCTGCCCACATATTCTCAATTTGCATCATTAGCATAGGCGAATCAAGTAGGAATATGATAAAACCTCACCAGTTCGCGATGACAAGTTTATTGTCTGGTGAATGCGTAAGCCGATGCGAGTGTTTATTATATTTCTTCTCATAACCATGCAATGTAAATTTTTTCGCGATGGCACGATTACTATTTGACAAGTGTGTACCGCGATGAACATATACATGCTACTACATCTTCAAACACATAAGATGTTATGGTGGTTGTGTGGTCAAGATGCTGGAAACAATTACGCATGCCTCCTGTTTTTTGAGTTCCAAAACATCTAAAAAATTCCCAGTGCTCCTGGGGGCTGCTGGTTGAATTCACCTCCCCGATGCTAGCGCGCCCCTACTGGCAAAGTGAACCAACTCATATGGATAAAATGGCTGTGTCGATACCAGTGCTCCTAGCCACCAATTGTTGAATTTCACACACACTGGTGGTGGGCGTGGTAATCAAAGATGGTGGAAAGCACTGGAATTAAATATGGAATACATAAAAAGAAAGATCTTTACATACTCTGGTGGTGGATGCGAAAATCAGTGATGGCCAACTACAGCAGATGGCGTCGATGGTGATGGAGGGCGTGTAAAGTAAGAGAGTGGTGGGGGCGAGAGAGAAAATAATGGAGACTGGAAGGAATATGAGGACCTTACCAACCCCGAGGGATAGAACGGACAGGAGGCAGGAAGGAATGCGAAGGCACGAGAGAAATAAAAAAACAAGAGAAATATAAAGGAGACTAGAAGGAATATGAGAAAAACCCCGAGGGATAGTAGGGATGTCAGAAAGGAATGAGAGAGTGTGAGAAACACATAAACATCGGAATGAAAGAGCGGGAGAAAATAAATCGGAATGCAGAGCATGAAGTGCAGAGGTGGAATGATAGAGTAGGAGGGCAAAAAAGGAAATTCGTGAGGGAAAAAGGGAAATTCCAGAGGGCTAAAAGGAGAATCCAAGATGCCCGCCAATGACAAGGAATGACAGATGAGGATGTTGCCATGTAATTTCATCCAACGTTGACGCTGTGGCGCCCCGGCTCCCCATCCAGTTTTCAGTTGCAGCAGAACTGCCATTTTATAACTACCACCATTTCAAAACAATTTGCAATTAGTTGATAAAGTGCATTTGTGAATTGCAGTTTGTGCTGATTGAAGTGTTAAATATAATTATTACGTGGAAATATGAGCACTTATGAAGTCAAGAACGGTGTCAATAGAAGGGGAACGTATCCTATATGTTCTTTATCAGCAATATATGTATATATTACCAAGGAGGTGTATCCACCACCATTATGGATGTATTTCATATATGTTCTGTTAATCAGTTTTATGGGGTGTACATAATCGCAAGTTAATGTGGAAATTAAATTCCGAGACATATTGCATATTAGCACGGAAATTGAAAATCTTGCATACTATCTGCACGTACTCATGTCAAAGGCAAAATACCTAATCGAACTAAACCTAATTTCACAAGAGGTGAATCGCAGGGAGTGGGTAAGCTGATGCAGCTATCGCATGTTGGAGTAAGGGTGACAAGGACTCTCAGGATTACATATTTTCCTCCATGATTGAATTACCTTTATTTATTGGTGATAGTCCTCACTCTATGCTTCCCTATGTGTCATGGTGTGTAGGCACACTCATCCCCTTTAATTCACCTATCGTGAAGTTATGTTAAATTAGGTCCTATTGCATTTAACACATTTAAGAAACTCGTTTAACATATATTTTATGTGTTTCACCCCACAATATCCTTGATCTTTACAGTGCTCCCCACTATCGCATTTTAAAGTATGTACTGCAAATATTGTGATGCCCCCATCGAAATTCAAATTAAGCATGATTAGTACTATTAGTAAAGTCCATTCACTGTTACTTCCCACTTTTCTGAAGCCCTGCTAAAGTTCTACACTCAGGATATTCCTCTGCCTCATGCAAAGAAAGCTTATCAGAGTTTAGAAAATTACATAAAAGCGACAGCGCACCTCAATTGTGTACCTCAGTTGACGTGAACCACGCGTCCACGAGCTCCCTGTGCCCACTCTGACTGCCGCAGTCACAACTACACCAGCTGCACCAATCACATTAGGCCAAGAGTGCGCAGTATAGGTCGAAAAGAACGGAACTTGCACCTTCTTGCCGACAAGGATTGCGTAACTCAAGAGACCGCCCTACTAATTTATTACAAGAGGTAACTTTTAATAAATAGGTAGGTGATCCGAAATGGTGTTTACCCCAAAGCCACAGTCGTTGGGCGCACTGGCAATAGCAAGCTCGCGCAGCCACCTACGATGCAACGCACCACCAAGTGGCATCAAACTGGCTTGTAGGCTGAAGCTGAAGTGATCAGTGCCCCAAAGTGTCACCCAGTAGTGTGCAGCATTTTTACAAATGCATTAAACACCATCACCGCATTCACAGCAACAGTCAGGGGTGTGTTTTATTGTATTAATATCAATCAAGCATGGCATTCCACACCCCTTTGCCCAGGTCGACTCGTCCATCCCTTCAGGAGGCAGCCAACTGGCAACACTGTAGCTAGTGAAATACAAACACGTCATCTGTAGTGAAATGCAAACAGTTTTTACGAGAAAGCGTAATACTGTAATAATGCTAATTTATTTAAGAGAGATTATGTTTTCTGAAAGGGAGATTGCCTATAAAGGCCTCCATCATTGTAATATATCATTTAGTGTGGTGACACGCCCATCAACTCCACAACTTCAAGCATAAAAGACATTTGTTAATAAATGGGGGTATCACCAATGTGTTTCATTTAATTTATATACTTTTTCACCATTACAATCATATCACATAGTGTTCATGTTATGTTTCATCATTCGCCGTTTGACTTCGGTTCTCGTGACTCATGATGGAAACCGAGGCACTCGAGTCAGACCGACGGCGTTGGTCTCCCGCTCCACGAGCCCCCTCAGTACCATTATTTAGTCTGTGACCATTTCACTACAGTAGTAATATTAATAAATCAACCGGAACATTTATTATTTCTTAACTGTACCGAGGGGAGAGCCACCCGCATTCTCACCAGAAAGCTTAACGCAATCGCGTATCAAATAATACCACATTTATTTCACGGTAAGCTCACTGGCAGGCCGTAAGTGCTGGGTCCATTTTCATGTATTATTCACCTGTAATCAGAACAGTGAATAAACTGCTTTACAAAGTTAACTGTCTCATATCATTGTAGCATCACCCACAATTTCATAGTATATTTCAGTCGTACGAGATGGCCTTCAGTCTCGTCATAAGGTATAAATTGTGCAACAGTAAGTACATGAAACATCATCCACAATCTGATGGACATTCAGGGCCCCCTGGGCCGTCGACCAAACGACCCTAATCATTAACTCTCCACTGGTTATGGTGCCCGGCAATCCAACACTCAACAAGCCCTGGGTAACCTCGACCATGTCACAGTGTAGCAATATTTTTCATAGGACCTATTTCTTACAAGGTAATAACAACACACTTGTTTTCTTACTATCTTAATCCATATTAATTATAAACAAAATTTTATAATTTGTAGATAAATGTAATTAAAATTTTAATCTAACAGGAAATAAAGTACTTTAATGTTAACACGAGTATAAAATGCTTGTAATACATGGTGTATTTAAGAAATAACCACACAATTCCAACATTTCTCAAAGGTTTGATTTTTAAAAAGTGTGGAAGCCACGAATATACTTCATATTTATTTCAAAGATTTTTTTCCTGTTTTTCGGAAAAGCAAAACAGTTTAACAATAACTGGAGTATTTATTTAAAGTAGGAAAATATAAACTTAAAAAATGAATCTTTATGTAATGATTAGAACAATCTCTGACAACACAACACACATCACAAGAATTTTTGAGGGAAATAACATGCCTGGAAAATATTACGAAAATTTTAATAAAATATATATATTTTTGCAAATGTAGCAAAAGGATATTGTGCTATATCTGTTCTAGTGTGTTATACTATATGTATACTTTAGGTGTTGTTGCAAACTGGATCAATGCGGGGAATAACAATAAATAATACATTTTAAAAATTGTCTATGCTTACATAGATTAGGTAGACTTTTAATAAACATATGTGATCACCTCCTTCGAATTGATACACTGCCTTAGCTCTATGCTATTTACTTTATATTCATGGTAGTAAAGCTTTCAAAGTTATATCTGGTTTAAAGCATTTTCTGATAAATCACTTATTTTACTCTGTTGGTGAATTATTTGAACATGAACATTGCATTTAAATTGTATCAAAATTTTTGTAATGTGTAATTCTGGTGCTCTTTTTTTGATCAGCAGCCTGCTAAAATAATAATAGAAAAAATGATAATAATGCTATACTTGCTATTGGGTGGTTGCCATATAATCAATATAGTTGTACTGCAGACGGATTCATCACATACCGTGACACGTAAGATAGTTTCCTCCTGCTAATTAAGAACCTTATGAGGTGTATAGCCCAGAATAAAAGTACATTGGAACCCTGTTATAACATCCCCTCTTATTACATTTTCCTGCTTAATAAACTGCCTTCTTTTGGCCCACAAACATGTTTTCCAATATAAATTTATCCTCTTATAAAGTTTTCCCTTATATGTATGTATAAGGCTGACATTTCTTGAGGCCATTGATAAATGTTATAACCGGGTCTACTGTAATGATTAGGGCATAGAAAATGATGCAAACTGCAAAATATGGAGAAATTATGTTTATTTGCAAAAGAATATGTGAGGAAATTTGTTTTCACGAAACAGCAACCAAATTACTCATATAAATGTATCCAAAACCTATTTACTGGGCTTCTCTTACATTAAAATTCTTACAAACAGTTTTTCCATTTTCTGTGTGCTATACAGTATTCTCTCTCATTTACTTCACATACACTGTTGTAATAATCAAATTTATTTGTATTATTTAAGTTGTTGACTTCACAAATTTATACTATTTACTTACTCCCAAATGAGAAGCAGCAATTCATAAAATCGGTAGCAATGTTGACAGATTATCACTGCACATACAATTCAGTATATGTACCCAAATCGTTAAGCGCTGGTTTACAGGCAGAATCATGGCTAACCTTAAGAAAAATGCTGGCAGTATTATGAAAATAAATACACTATATGACATAACACACTTGTTTTTGTCAATGTGATAATATACTAAACATTTGGCATAGTGTTTATAAACATTCGTGACTTTACTTTTCTTCTGTACTTTGTAGTTAGGTTCTTGATAACTATTAAGCGAGGATAGTAATTTTAGTTGGCTGCTTACTTTGCGAAATTGGCTAAGAATGTCAAAAAATAGTAACTAGTCTTTGACGATCCAATCCAGTCACAGTTGCATCTTTGCCTGTTTCTCGTTGCCCCACTAGTTATGTCTCAAATCACTCTAATTTCTTATATTTTACTAATACCTCTACTACTACCAGCACTGAGAAATCCTATGGTTACTTTACTTGTACGATTATATTTACTGATTCACAGACCGGCTCGGCCTGTTCTCGATTACAACATACTATGGTTTTCGAGCTACAAAAATTATTTCTAATTACAGAAAAATCACCAATTGCTCACAGCCTATGTTCTTAAATTTTCACAGCTAAATAAATACGTGAATCACGAAACACTACTTCAAATAATAATGTTAAAATATTTCCTTAATTAACGACATCGATTCCACCCTATTCTTATTTCATATACTCTTCATTACAACCAAAATTAAATTTATATTACCTCACATTGCATATATCCTATCATTACATATCAAGCTTTACAACCACAAATATATTTATATAACCTCATGTTTCTTACTTCAAATATTCCACATTACATCCAAAACGAATCAACCTCACTTATACATCTACATTAACAACACCTCAATTTCGTAATTGCATAGCTCAAAATACAGCTTCGACATTGGACAAAGAAAACAACGTAAACACTACATCAATTCCCCTATGACATGATTTAAAACCTTAACATTTAGAAAATTCTTTCAATTATATTAATTTCTCTCTTCCTGAGCAACATTTTCGGCATTTTCATTGTATACAGGGATGGGATCTACTTGTGCATCGGGTACTCTCCTTACAGGTGAGGGTGCATATCTGGGTTCATGGTTCTTGCCTGCCTCCCTTCGCTCCCAGATGCTGCAATGGACTGGAGTGTGGAATCCGAATGGAAGTTTTACTTAGTGATTTTGCATCAAAGGTGCCTTTCTGAAAATGCGAAAAATTACGTGAAAATGAAGTAGATCTATTGTATGTATATTATTCTAAAACAAATTTTTTTTCTAACCTATTCTAAAACTAAGCATTAAATGTGACCCCGCAGTAGCGACGGGAGTCTAGTGCGTCTCAGGGGTAAGTCTCAAGAGAAGAAAATAATGCAAGGAGACATGCATCGCAGCAGCACGGGATTGGGCTGCCATGGCCTCAATTCGACCATGACAACCTCCCTGAGTGTCCTTATAGCTAAACTACTATGCTAAGAAGAGAAAGGGAAAAACCGACATAGACACCGTAAAAGGTTTTTCTACAGGAAATAATTAAAAATTGTTTCATGCATTTACAGAAAATGCTACAGGACACAGATCAGTCGCGAGGGGTGGGCCATTGCTTTGACCCTCGCCACCGGGGTTGGCACCTGCACCACGACCATCAACAATTACTGGCCTGACACTTGTAGGCATCCCAACACCTCTGTGTTGGCAATGCTTGCGCCACATCCAACAGGATGTAGTGGCCAAGTATGAATTAGGCAAAACATATTGCAAGTGTGCTTGTAAGACCAGCCCAATGAGCAACAGCGCCCCGAACAACCGCGAACTTATGTACAGCTCAGTTTTTATAAACCAAAATGAAAGCCAGTGCGAATCTAAAGCTCTTCACAATACCAGTCAACATTATTCAAATATTCTGCTTTTACTCAACACACTTTTGTGTGCCAATTTACTGTGCACAGGCTTAAGGCAATTTACTGTGCACGTGGCTGTATCCCCTGACACACTGCACAAATTTACAGGAAAATGATATATATAGCCGGGTAATTCAGACTCCCCAGTACATCTTAATATTACCTTTTTACCTTATAAATGAAGGATGCCTCCTTGAGGCGCCGATGACTTCCTGGATAGAGACAGGGCCTGGAATACAACACTAATTGAGAACTCACAAGTTTCGGTTAACTCAAATTAGTTGTATTGCCGTATAGTGTATGCAGTTACATGTATACAATGCAAATTAAAGCGGACCTGACTCACAAGGCCAGCCAGTGGCCATTACTGTACAAAAAAGGCCAAGAATGGCACAAAAACTTAGAATAGTAATTAAACCTCAGGGGTTGATATATTGAGCCGAAGGAGGGTAGTTTCGAACATGGAGATGACTGTTGGTAAACTAAATAAAATTTCCAGTAAATTACATTAACATATTAAAGTTAAGTGTTCAGAACAAAATATGAAAGTCCCCTGCTATGCCACGCACATGCAGCACCTGACACTTGGAATCAGACTGCCGGATATGGCGCGGGCGAGCAGCGTCCTTGCCGAGAGCTCGCTCTACCCCGTGAAGTAATTTAATTAACTGATCTCATTAACATAGAACTTGAAACATATACACATAAAACACTGAAACGTTCTGTGAGAGTTTTCTTAATCTTGTAGAGAGTTAAGAATTCTTAATTAAGCACTAATTTGAATGCAAAACATGATTATGTGGTGCCTTGCAAAGCATGTGGGAAATTTAGGTCTGTTAAGTTTTTGGGCACTCTACGACCGGAACTGTCAGGTTGAAAGAAAGACTAATTATTTCCCACGTCACTAATTGGCTTGATTAGACACAAATTTCCACTCGAAAAATTATATAGAGCACTTAAAATACCCTAGCCTTGCTACTCTACACCTCATTAAATATGCATGTGGTGGGCATTTATTCTGCGATTACTTCGCAATCCCCTAAGGGCAAATGTCAAGAACATTGGCCCTTGGGCGATAAATTCTAATGCTATTTACTACATATTCTAGAAGTTTATTCCTATCCTAATTGTACATATCTCTCTAGGGACACAACAGGCACTCGGTTGGATAACTAGGTATCGGGTCATGACCCGTTCCCAAGTAAACGATGTGGGAGTGGATCGGGACACACAACTTGCGTGTTTCGCAGGCCACACTAGCGCAGCGACTGTGGGCCCATGACGTGATAACTGGCCGTACCAGACCACGCAGGAGTGGTCCACGTCAAAGATTGGACCATTTCTAAAATTTCTTCGATGTTTGATGGTCTCAGCCAATCATAATCGTGCACGACAAAATGGACATCAAGAAAAATTTAAATAACGAATAATTCCTGGAAAAGAAGTAGGTAGACACCTGTTGGCTGTGTGGTATTGGGTTAAATGCAATTTTGGGGAGCTGTACAAAGATGTTAGGTGGATTTTGCTATTGGATACCCGACTAGGTGCCTGGCACTGTGGACAGGCAGAACGATGATTGGTGATGAATGTGATCTCAGGGTACTCTGAGCTATTCGCGCGGATGTATGCAGTCCCTCGGTGAATTGTTGTATATTGATGAGCCCCTCAGGCTAGGAGAATCAGATGTTCCTAATGCCTGATACTTATGTCTGCTGTATTGTGAGCCTATTCAGACTGACCCACATGCCTTTAACTGTAAAAACTCTGAGATCAGCATACTGAACTTATAGTGACTTGTATTGGATTAGGTGAAGGGGGGTTGTAGGGGACCTGTACACGGAAAGACACGAAGTATGCAAGGCATAAAGTTGAGTTCACCTGGAGTGAACATGCAATGCGACCGACCCCATGAGACACCAGATTGTGTCTAAATCTGACGAGCTTGCGTGGCGCAAACTATGGTACACACAGCTCGCCCGGACTATATCCTGGATGAATAAAAAGCTTGCAAACAACATAAGTCACAACCTCTTGCATGAGACATGAATAGAAAAATACACATGTTTACAAATCATCTGCAATTTAACTTGAATGCAGCGAAATGAAGGTGTAAAAAATTGGGAATAATAAACACAGGAATTTTTGATTTAACACAAAAAAAACTAAAATGCTGGTAGGTGCGACATTGAGTGTTCACATTCTTAGTTTGTTTTTCCTTATCTTTAATATTAGCTTTTTAATTTTGCCCTACAAATATGTATGCTGTGTTATCCATAATGCACCCACCTCAGGCCTTGAGAAGGGGTGTGTTGATAATAGGTTGTTGCGCTGCACTGCCCTGCACTTATGCGCACTGCTCTGCACTGCACTCGGCACCACGCTGTGCACTGAAGCAGTCTGAGAGGTAGGATGCCGCCCTGTGTCAAGGTTATGAAGATAATTAATTTATGTAAAAGTTGTCTAGGTATTAATGCTATTTTAAGTGAATATTGCATATATATAACGAACAAGAAGGCATAAAATTTTATTGTGCAGGTAACATCTCCGATAAATAAATAAAAAATTTCTTTCATTTCTTCATGTTATGGTATGCATGAAAGAAAAAAGCAATATCTCACTATAAAAATAATTTCTAAATAATAATTCAAATTAGATTCCACAATTAAAACAGTTGAAAGAATGATACATTTTCAAGCACATTCAAGATTATTTCATAAAATTTGTTGGAAGGAAAAATTTGATGGCCATATTTTGTTTTCAAATTTTATTGTCATATATAGTTGAAGGCGAAAATTTGACTTTGTGACAGGGGCCCTATCCCTAGTTTACTTTACAACACAGAATTATGGCGTTCTTGATATAACAGTTGCCCGAATTAAAAACAGAAAATAATATTTCGGGATTATCAAACAAGCAGTACATAGAAAACTTCGAAGAAAATGATATTCATCTTCTACCCATAACAAGTAGTGCTACAAAATGTTTTGTATTGTCTTGGCCCTACTAAAAAAAATCGCGCATGCATTAAACATACTTCCAGTTTACTTGTACAGCCCATCCCACAAAACGTTTCTTACAATGGATCATAACAATATCTGAAACAATAAAATATGATAAATTAGGTACCTAATAAATCATGTTATTTATCAATCTCTAAACAGATGCAAAAGTGTGTCCTGGATAACAAATTTGTAAAACAACCTAAATTTGAAAAATCACCTAATTGTTTACAAGTACTTGATTTAATTTGTATTTAATTTTCTTTTGTTATAACCAATTCCATTGAAATCATTTTATGCAATAAAACTTTTAATAATAAACACTTTGGGCTATTTTCCGAGCTGATTTAAAAATGGTCAAAACAATTGTTATGGTTTCTGTCGCCATTTATAGTCAGTACACACGACGTTTTCGTAACAAGAAGGCGATATTAGAAGTGTTTATTTAAGTCAGCATTTAGCTAGATGTGGTTTAATGTAAACTAGGTAGGGGGGTAGTTTAAGACAGGACAAGATTTAACATGGCGGTGGCAGATTTAAGGTTTTAAAACACTTTTCCGAAATAAATTCTGATCAACAGAAATACATACTGCAAATGTTTGAACTAACCTGTAATAGTGTTATCGTGACAAACGATTTTTATACATGTACTTTAATTGAAGTTCTTTGATTTTTTTTACAAATAAAACCTTATACATATATGCGCTACCTACCGACACTCTTTTAAAATACCTCAAATTCACAAATGATAATTTACTAAAATATTGTTATAATGTAAAATTATTGTTTCTAAATCATATTATTTCTTGAATGTGAACTGTTAAAGTTGTCTGATATGGCTCAATTATGTATTACGTCTATATGTATTTTTATTTCTGTTATCAATACTCATTATTGAATTAAATAAAAAAAAATTTTGTTCCTGTCCTCCAATCTCATTTCTCTTTTCACACTTAACTTCAACAATTAAATAAATCATATGATACACAAACCCATAATATGACATGTGCACATATCATAAAAAAAAAAATTGGAATACAAGAACGACACCAATCTAATTGTCACAGAAACAGACAGAATTGTGATGTATTTTCCAGAACTTAAACTGCGACTAGTTAATTACAGANTTAACTTCAACAATTAAATAAATCATATGATACACAAACCCATAATATGACATGTGCACATATCATAAAAAAAAAAAATTGGAATACAAGAACGACACCAATCTAATTGTCACAGAAACAGACAGAATTGTGATGTATTTTCCAGAACTTAAACTGCGACTAGTTAATTACAGATAAACCATGGTCTAAAGATTTTGGAAAATTGCTCTGAATACAAAATGTTAGTCAGCCAAAATCACAGGTTTAGATCTGGACTGGTTAAAACATGACTAGTGAGACTTTAGAATATGTTAAACAATTAGTTTCTAAATAGTGCTCTTTGCCCTCTATATTAATCAAAATGCAAACATTCTTAGAAACGTATTTGATCATTTTTGAGCAATCTACTATTGCTATATGTAAATTATTTAGTGCTATATTTTTAATATATTTTAATTGTATTTATTTGTTAGTTAGGTATATTGAAAAATAAAATAAAGCATGGTGTGGCCCACCTGTCAGCAGAGTCCAGACTGTGTTATGGTGCACAGACACAGCAAGGCCAGACAACAAAATAAATCTGTGAGTGTGTCTTGGCATGCCTTCTTTCGCACACTGATGTATTAGAAAATGTTATTTTGAAAAGGACATAAAAACTCGTGAGGATTTAACCCATACAGCAAACTTGGTTGCAGAAACATTACTACAGTGTCGTATTGTTTCGTTTTGATAACTAGTCTGTTTGTAACGTTGTGGCAATGTTCCCAATGTTTCCAATGTTGCAGTCATTTCAATGTGTAAATTTTGGCTTTCTGTAATGCTGCTGCAACGTAAATTGGCCGCTTCCACTTGGTACTGACGAGCGTTCCTTTACAAACTTATTCTGCTGATCATTTACAGACGAATGATGCTGTGGCTTCAGGGTTGGAGGCTATACTTCTGGCTGTATGTACTGAAATGTAGGAAGTCAGGCAGTCTCAGTAAAAGCAGACGAGACATGGCAGCAATGGATAACGAGCAAGTTACATTGTAGTTATCTGCAGAAGATGCAGGTGCAAAGTATATTTTCTCATTCTTCGATCTCATAATCAGTTTATGAGTCTGAATCAGACGAAGATGAATAGATAAAAATATCCATCACTGTTGACAACATGTTTAGGCCTACCACTGCTTCGCTACACATAGCAGACACTGTTATTTCTGCTGAAAACTCTGCTGATGAGTGTTTCACCTGGTTCAACTACAGAGCAATACTAAGTATGGATTTTTAATGGCGATGTTCTTTTTGGTATACTACTGGTCAGTATTGCCAGTACCAAGTGGAATGCGGCCATTGTAGTAGTGTACTGTGGAGTCAAGAGAATTGTTTTATTCTTAAATGGTATTAATTCTATCAGTTTCTTAAACCTTTATACATTTTAAAAAATATGAATTTATTTTTTATTAATTTATGTTATTGTTGCATTTGTACACAGATATATAAAAATTTATATGTAAAGAAGTTGTAAATTTGACTACCATCTTTTAAAAAGATTTTACTGCAATAATGAAGGTTTTTATATTTACTCCCCAACCCCTCCGCCGTCCAGCAAAAAAACCAATGCACCATCCCAAAAAAATCAACCGACAATGCAAACCCTTCCCACCAAGATATTGTCGATAATTTCTCGAAAAGGTGCGATTTTAAATTTAGTTACACCTCGAGAAATGTTTAAAGTGCAAAATGCAAATATCGAATAAATTGCAAATAAATTTTACTTTCATCATTAAAAATTTTTTAAACAGTTGCACTGGTATTCTTTCTTTAAATTGGTTTTCTAAACGAAATGTTGAGTAGTATCTGGGAAAGTTGTAATTATCCATTCTTAACTGCGATTAAGATATCCATGAATTAAAAATTATTTTTTGGCTTGCTGGATAAAAAGTGTAATATGAGGAAAAACTTAAATTGGAGTGTAAATGCAGTTTGGTAGATCCCATTTTTTACACCCCATGATTTTACACTTTACTACATTATACACTAGCGTTAATTATTTGGTTCTGTTGACAGTTTTCGCAGTATAAATTTCCCTCTTTTTACAATTTCATGCATTTTGCAACATTACATGGCTGATGCATATTAAGAGTTGCCTGTTCTATTCCATGAGCTATCTACACAAATTCATTTCCACTAACCATGTTTGTTCACTAACCAACTGATTTTAAATGGCAATTTATGACTCCGAAAATATAGTATTTTCATAACTTAATAAGACATTGTACTCTATATTTCATGGTTTTAAAAAGTCAACATTTTATGTAACATACAAATTTCACATTGTATATAGATGCATTTGAAGTCTGTTATATTAATTCAGAGTCAGGGGGAAACTTGTGGATACTTTGGTAAAGATTGGAGAAATTTGGTTAGCTATTAACATTGAGGTCTTGAGAACCGATGAGGGTGAAGCGAGGTGAGTACGAAGCAGTGCTGGATTGCACGGACAGGGGAAATAGGAGATCCCCGAGGAAACCTGCTGACTAGCGGCATCGTCCAACACTATACCCACATGCAAAAATCCGGGGGCATCCCTGCTGGGATTTGAACCTGGTGCGCCTTTTTGGGAGATGAATAGTATAACAACTACACCATCATGGTCCCTAACATAAGTGAATTGTACTAAATGGTATTTGTGATATTGTCTCACAAAATAATTTTAATATATATGCTACTCTTTATGTAACTGTTAAAAACAGCTTATAAGTCAATACTTTGGTATTTATTTAATTAGTTTTGAACAGTAATACCGTACAAAAATATAAACATGTTAGACTGTTGTACAGCTTTCAACTTACAGCATTACCAAAAATTTATAAACATCAGTGTTAAAAAAAATTGACATTAATTACTGAAATTAACAAGTAGATGTTTCATGTTTAATAAAATAGTAATTTCATTTTAAATTATATTAAATGATTTAATTCAGTACACTTTTAAATAGTAGGTATGAACATAATTTCATGACAGTATTTATATAGCTACAAATTTGTGCAAAGGTAAATAATGGGCTGAAGGTAGAAAATTTATAGTGTTGTTTAAAGTGCTCACTTTACTTTGAATACAGTGTATTTTTCTCTGTCCATTTTGGATGTCGCATAGTGATGGTCAAATTGCATAGGAAGTTAAGTTAACTGGAATAAGAATTCGCCACAAAGTTGGCTGGGTGGTGTTGGGTTAATAGAAGTTTTGAGGGGTGGAGTAGGTGTCGATTGCTGCTACTGATGACGATCTTAGGGTACGGTGGGCCGTTCGCATGGGCATGTGCAGTCCCTCAATTAAATTGTTAGATGAGCCCCTCTGGACAGGAACACCAAACATTCCCTATGCCTGATACTTACGACAGAATGAAGTGGGCCCATTCAGGCTGACCCACACACCTTTTATTGATAAAAGCTCGGTGTTGAGCATGCTGCTTATTAAGATATGTTATTTCAAATTACTGTAAAAGTAGGTTGTAGTTGACACAACCGCGAAACACCCGAAGGCAGCGCTTGAAATGAAAAACACGAAGTCTGAAAACTTGAGTGTAATTACTCTTGTACAATACTTTACATCAATATAGGTGCAAACTTTATATGGTTTCTGGCATGCAGCCCACCAGATAAGCAAAACTGCGAAAGTACACAGGTGTGCACAACAATGAATTACAGGTGTGTTAAACATCACCGGGCGATGCTATTCCTGGGAAAGAAGGGGTGGTATCTCTTGGTATAGAAAAGAACTGGTTCCAGTAAGTTACATCACACTATTGTAGCTAAAAATGATTGGCGCGAAAACGTGAAAGCACCCAGAGCACGAAGCAGCATGTGCCGACCCCTTGAGACACTCGACAGCGACTGAAGCAGGAATGTATGTACTATTGAGGTACGCGGATCGGGCTGCACTACTTTTTGTTGAACTAAAACCCTTGCACAACTAAATGGACATGAACCCTTGCGTAAAACATGAATAAATAAATACATAATACGACACTGCACATGAACAAATACAATTAAAATTTGGATGGCATGAAATGAGGGTGAAACAACTGAAGTGAAAAATATGTGAATTTTCAAATAAACACAATTAAAGCACTAAAATGCTTCCCATGCCTGGTGTGTCTTTCTTTGCTTTTAATTATTTGATCTTCAATTGCCCTATTATAAATGTGTGCTGAGCCCATCATAACAAACCCTCGCCCAACCAAAGGGAGGGTGGTATGAAGTTGTGTTGCAATACTCTGCACTTTCCTGCTCTCATACTACACTGCACACAGCACTGCACATTGCGGCCGTTTGATGAGGTGGACATGCAGCATGGCAAACAATCTGGAAGGCAGTATGTTGTCCTGTGTCAAATGTGCCCCTTCTGCTTAGACAGTTTCCAGGCTGTGCATCGTCAGGCACCATAAGGACAGGCTGTGGTCCTACGAAATCGGAGCTGCAGGGCATAGAGGCCCTTGGGTGGCCTGAACAGTGCTGGTGCAGCTGCTACTGGTGTTGATGTGGGTGGCCTGCTGCGGTGTGATAAGTGGTGGCATCACCACAGATCAGGCATGCCCATGCTGGTTGACATCTTGTGCATGAGTGGCAGGGTGGGAGGCGAGCTATTTAAATGCTCTCACTGCTGCTGTCACTGCTCCTGCTGCTCCGCTGATTCCACTGTCACTGGTAGCAACTCATACTGGCAGCGACCGAGGGAGGTTGATCAACTGGTGGAGACCTCTTTGCTGGTGGCAGTGGCGTTTCTGCTATTGCACTGCCCCGGTACATCCTCCCCTCACCAGCAGTGGACACCTCTGGAAGCCATCCTGATGCATTTGACAGTGCGACAGGAGGTCCCGGGGTGTCACCTGTTGCGGGCTTGGTGAGGGGGTGGAGGCCCCCATTGGGGTGGGCGCACCAATGCCAGTCATTGTGATGTGGGCAGGCCATGGTGCTGCTTCCTCTTGCTTGTGCTGGTGGCATGCCTGTGATGGTATTGAAGTGGGGACTGCAACACCAGGTGGTGGTGTGCCATATGCAATAATGAGGCTCCTGCCTCGACGATCCCTGAGGGGCGCCTTGATACTGGGCGTTGTCAGGCTTGTAAGTCCTTGCAGATGCTCCTCCGAGGGAGGTGCTGACACACCTTCCTCCTGCATGGGTGATCGATGGACCTCGAAATCGGGCTCGCTGTCATGGGGCACCTGGTGCAGCATCATTGTCGACATCACCTGGTGTTAGGCTCAGGTCATCCCGGTGCACCCGACAGTGTTTATGCCAAATCAAACCCCGTATGCTGTGAGTCCGATGGCTCGTACAGTCGCGTGCAGGTCCACATGGAAATAGACATGCTGACACGGTAGTAGTCGAAGTTGTGGTAGTGTGGTGGTTGGCAGCCACCACGTGATGTAACCTGGCTGGTGAGTTAACTCTATACTGCTAGGTTGCGATGAAAACACTGAGCTGCATTTCGACAACGATGGCAGTGAGAATGGTAATATGCTGTCTTGGAACACATGCGGGTGTCTCGACTGGGGGTCTCGCCAGGGCACAGGATGCCTTGGCTGTGTGAATCATGGGCAAAGAGGGGGATTGTGTACCCTCTGACTATCTCCATTTGCATGGCGATGTATTGCATGGGGGATAAGTCGGACGTACGATGATGACAATGGGACGAGTCAGAAGCACATGGTTGCCAAACATACAGCATGATGAACGACAGGTGTTTGCCGGAGTGAAACAATGAGTTTTCAAGTTGACTTGAACATGTTTACGTATTGATATGCATCTGTTGACTGATAGAACTTCCCTTTATACCTGCTGAAAATATTCTAATACTTGTGCCTGATGAATGTGCTCAAACAATAACAAAACACAAAAATAAAGGAATTGCAACATAGAAATAAAAAAACGAAAGTACAAATTAGAAAAATGTATGAATGAGGAATGGTGTGAATGTGATTTTACATCCCAAAATGCTTTTAATAGACACACTGCTAACTATAAGGATACTAGTGAGTTTGCTGTTTCGGATGTTGCTGTGTGGCAAGCATTAGAACATATGTTGTGTTAAGAGCATGGATGCTTGACAAGTCGATGAATGAAGAGTGCAGCGGGAGGGGTGTGGCAGGTTGCATGCTGCTCACCTATTAGCTCCCATGTGCGAGCCGTTGCCACGGAGGGGAGGTTGAGACTCGACTGTTGGCTACCCATGCATTTGTGAATTGAAGAATGACGTAGCCAAGAATGTATCACATACACATATCCTGAATGCACTGCATATTATGTTGGGTAGTAACTCATGATAGCAGCAGCATGTTGCACTTGTCACATTTAGACGAAATTTCCGAGGTGGGTTGGTAGCACTGGAATTATCTATTAGGGGAAGGTAGACGCGGGAAAGTGGGTGACGAGTGGTGGTATGTAAGGGGCACATGGTAGAAGACGGAGAGGAGCTGAAGTCAAGGCCAGCTGGCGGGGTGTGGAATGAGCGAGCGGTGCTGCTTTGTTTACATCTGTCATGTGCACAATGATAGTGTGTGACAGTTTCGGTGCTGTGTCGGCTGCTGCTGGACATTGCCAGCATGAGAATTTGCCGTATTGTACTGCCACTCTCTCGTTAGGCTGCAAACATTACCCATGTACATGCACTGCACACACCCTGCATTTCAACACATCATTACTTTCGGCCCCTCGACACACTGGGTGGTGACATTGTGTTGGTAGATAGTCTGGACCAGCTAATCAATCTTTGTACGATGCAGAAGTGTTTAATTGATTGCTACTGCATTGGCACAGTGAGCACTGAAAGTTCCAGTTTTGTATGGTCGCGAGATAGGTCACGGTTATGCACATTGAATGGTAATGCCATAGGCTTCCACCACAATTGGCGCGAAGCCAAAGCCAAGCGGTGAAAAGATGAAACACAACTTGACATAACACAAATAACATCTTGGAACAGGATTAGGTGATTACAAATGATATGCATTAAATTGAAACATAATTACTCTTAAATAATTACAATTTATAAGTTATTAAATTTCCCATAAGTGTGTAATTCACTGCTGAGGACGCATATGCATTATACTAGCCACAGTGTTGCCAAGTATACAATGAAAAATATCCATAGCTCTGGCTGTATATGCGTCGATGGTTTTTATGTTTGTTGTTATTATGAACACTGTTAAATTACACTTTCTAGCACTTTTCACTCTCTCTACGGCAACAAGCCAGTTGGTGTGGTGTAGCTGGTGTGGTTGAGACGACTGCGGCAGTCAGAGTGGGCACAAAGGAGCTCGTGAACGCGTTACTCACGTCACAATGTTGCAGGACACCCGAGGAAAGAGCAAACGATTCGCAATGTGCATTGATATTTATTTTGGACTGGACTAACCAAGCACACACATAGATAGTGCAAAAATGTGTCAAGTGTAACCAATTCAAAGCATGGTGAGCTGATTGGGTAGAAATACCACAGCCCCGACTGCCCACAAAATCCTTCGAAATGGAGTCCCTTGACCACATGGGGCCCAAGGTCATCTGTGGGAATAGATTCATCATGGTGGTCAGTGACAACTTTTCCAGGTGGGTTGAGGCATACCCATTTAGCAGCACACGAGTCACGAGGATCGCCAAGCTCCTCCAAAGAGACTTCTTCCCTAGGTGGGGATATCCGCAGAACCAGCTTACCGATAATGGCATGCAATTCACCAGAAGGAAATGGCACGAGTCGTGAACCTGTTGGGGAGTGCGACACCTGAAGATGGCAAACTGCCACCCTCATGCCAACCCCACAGAGCTCCGCAACCAGGAACTCAAGACCGAGCTGCGGCTCCGTGTGGGTGACCACCACACCACCTAGGCCAACCGACCGCCCCCCAACCCTCTTCACGCATGGTCAGTACATCAATGCCACTACTGGCAATTCATCTGCCGATGTTATGCTGTGTCATATCCTCACCCTGCCTGGTGATTTTGAATGCCCATGGGCAGAATACAGTGGTGACCCAGTCAATAGTGACGCCCCTACATGAGATGTGAGAACGCAAACAAGGAGGTACACACTCAATATCAAAGGTACATCATGTGTTGGTTGCTGACCACAACCTCGCCTACGACCCAGACAGCACATCTATGTTCATTTGCACCTGCAGTCCACAGGCCGCAAGGTCTTATGCATGGGATTTACTGCAAAGTGGAGAAGGCCCAACATGATCAAGGGCCATCGGACCCACAAACCTACCTGGCCCAGGTTGGCAGGAAAAGTGTCAAGGTGCACCGAGATGACTTTACCTAACACCAGGTGACGACGACGATGCACAAGGTCAAAGGTGTCCCATGATGGGTACACTGAGAGCGAGGTTCGCTGACCACCCACGCGAGAGGGTAGTACATCAGTTCATCCTTCGTAGGAGCATCTACAAAGACCCGCAAGCCCGACAATGCCTGTCATCCAGGGACTGCCCCAAGGGATCGTCGAGGCAGCAGCCCCATCATCGTGGACAGCACAGCACCATCCGATGTCGCAGTTCCCGCACTAATGCCATCAGAGTCATTCAACCAGCAAGACCAAGAGGAAGCAGCAACATGGCTTGCCAGGGTCACAATGCCTGGTGTCGCGATGCCCATCTCTAAAGGAGGCTCTATTCCCCTCACCTCGTCCACTACAGGTGACACCTTGGGACCTACTGCCGCATTGTCGACTGCATCAGGATGGCTTCCGGAGGTGTCCACCGATGGTGAGTGGGTGATGCACTAGGGCAGCGCCGAGGCAGGGACATCTCCATCAGCCGAGGGGTTACCACCTGGTGATCAACCCCCCTTGGTCTCTGCCAGCCCGGGTCGCAACCAACGGCAGTGGGGCCGGCAAAGCAGCAGCGACAACAGCAGGAGCAGTGACTTCGGCAGCGAGGCAATTAGCTCAACTCCCACAGCTTCTCACTATGGAGACACCTGCCAGTGCAGGCATGCCTGACCTATGGTGATGCCTCCGCATCCAACATTGCTGCAGGCCATCCAGGCCATCCACATTTGAAACAGCACCAGCAGAAGCCACAGCAACACCATACAGGCAACTCCAGGGCCCCATATTCACTATGGCCCAGACATTGTGGAACCACAGTCTGCCTCTGCGGCATATGATGATGCATGGCCCGTACAATGTCTCAGCAGGAAGGGGGCATTTGACACAGGTCAACATCCTGCCTCTCACACAGTTTACCATGCCGCACATCAACTGCACCAACATCACCCAGTGTGTAACCAGTGCACAGTTAGTGCTGATTACAGTGGGATGTAGTGCATGAAATAATAGAGTGGTGCAGCACAATGCCCTACCACCCCCCTGGTAACAGGGATGTGTTATGGCAAAGCCAGACCACATGATTTGTAGGGCTATTAGAAGTCAAATATTAAATGCAAAAGGAAGACACACCAAGAGTGTGTATGATAAAAGATGCCCCTAGCAGCATTACAGTTTTTTTAATTTTTTTTATTCTTGAATTCACGTATATTTGACCACCATTGTTTCACTCTTATTCCATGCCATCCAAGTACAAATTAAAACTGTTTATATTTAAGGTAATATTGTGTATTTATTTTGTTAATGTTTCATGCAAGTGTTTGTATAGTTTATTTGTTGCAAGTTATACAGGCATGCAGAAAGTAGTGCAGGCGAGCCACATGCTGCTATATTTAGTGCCATTTGAGCTCGCCAGATTCATTCACCATCTAGTGTCGCAAGGGGTCGGTCACATCGTGCATGCTATCTGGGCGAACTCAACTTGTGTACAGAACCATGTAGTTTCCAATAGAAGCATCATTATTGGAACATTTTTCATTTAATTCTCACCTTGAGTCGCCACTCCTTCTTCACCCAGGACTTGCATTGCCTGGGGAAGAATAATTTCCTCTTAAATTCACAATGGTCGTTCATTCCTTTATGGCAGTGTAGCCTATCTGGCAGGCTTGCAGGCCAGAATCTGCATCAGTTGTCACGTTATGTGATGTAAATGTTTGTGCAAGGATAATCACATGCGAGTTTTCATACTTAGTGTATTTTATTTAAGCACTGCCTTCGGCGTTTCGGGGTATGGGTTCCCTACAACACACCTTCACCAAGTTCAGTGTAAGTCTCCTTAACAATCAGTATGCTCAACACAGAATTTTTCACCAATAAAGGCATGTAGGTTAGCCTGAATAGGATACAATATATCTGACTTAAGTATCAGATGAGAGGAACATCTGGTTCTCCTGGCTTAAGGGGTTCATCCAACAATTCACCAAGGGACTGCGTACATCTGGGCTTACATCTTCCGAAGGTGTCTGGCGCCTAGTCAGGTATCCCACCTCAAAATCCACCTAACAATTTTTGTACCACTCCTTAAATTTCCATTTAACCCGACACCATGCAGTCAACAGGCGTCAATTGGTGCCCTTCCATGGGACCATTCCCTGCTGAAAACACTCATTGCTTAACATTTTTCCTAATGCCAATTGACATGTGTTACAATGGGGGAGCACTGATAAATGTTAATGACTACTATACATTCATTTTAATTAATGATAAGTTAAAAAATTGGACACTGCGATATTTTCACATCTTAGTAAGAAATTTAACTTCAACGCTTCACAGTTGTCTACCGTTCACGTAATATATGTGCAGCGAATTGTTAGCAAATGGAAATACTTTTAAGGTTAATGGCTTGTTTGTTTGTTAAGAAACCCACATCTCTCGATTTGAACTACGAACTTCGACAATTCCAGTTATTTATGTGTGTGCATGTGTAGGTGCGAATTAGCAAGGAGCTGATAAAATTCAATGAACATACTATCTCTTTGCGTGGTTGACATGGCCCAGGGATGGTTTAGTGTAGAATTGCCTAGCATCATAACCCAGCAGGGAGTTAGTGATGTGGGTCGTTCGGTCGACAGCACGGGAGCCCCAGAGTCCTCCATCAGTTTGCAGATGATGTCGTCATGGACTTACTGTTACACTATTTACACCTTATGACGAGACTATAGGCCATCTCGTACACCTGAAATATACTAGAACATTGTGGGTTGTGCTACAAGGGGTGTATCACCCTACATATCCTGGATGACAATAAGCCAACACAAATTGAACTTTGTAAAGCTGCTTACTCACCATGCTTGACTACATTTGAATAATGAAAGAAAATTGACCCAGTACTTCCGGCCTGCCGGTGATCTCTGCATGAAAATGAGTGTGGTGTTTTGAAGATACGTGATAGTGTTAAACTCTTCGACGAGAGTGCTGTTGGTTCTCCCCTTGGTACAGCAAAGAAAGAAAACAAATGTTCCAGTTTATAAAGTAACTATTACAGTGAAGTGATAACAGCCTAAATTATTGTACCAAGGGGGCTCAAAGAGCGGCGGACCAATGCCGTGCTTCTGGTCCGAGTGCTGAGTCAAACTGCAGAGTGACATCTTCTTCCATCATGAGTGATAAGAAGAGAAGTCAAATGCCGAATTATAAAGCATGACATGATCACTGTAATATTATGGCAATGGAGAAAAATTGTATAAATTGAATGAAACACATTGGTGCACCCCCATTGATAAACAAATGTCTGTTAAGGTTGATGTTGTGAAGTTGATAGGGAGTGTCACCGCACTAAATGACATGTTACAAGGATAGAGGCCTTTATAGGCAATCTCCCTTTTTGAAAATATAATTACTCTTTTATAACTAAACATTAAAAACACTATTACATTTCCTTGATAAAAGTGTCTCTATTTCACTTCCAGTGTCATATTTGAATTTCACTGGCTACAGCATTGCCAGGTGGCTGTCTCCTGAAGGGAAGGATGAGTCCACCTGGGCAAAGAGGTGTGGGTTACCATGCACAATTGTTCTTAATACAATAAAAAACACCCCTAACAGTAGCTGTGAATGAGGTGACGTTTGATGTGTTTGGAAAAATGCTGTACACTCTGGTTACACTTTGGGGCACTTAGCAGGTCAACTTCGGCGTACAGAACAGTTCGATGTCACTAAGTGGGGCATCACATCGTATGTCGCGATGCGAGCTGCTATGGCGTATCGACCAATTGCCCGTCCGCCAAACGGCTGTGGCTTTGTGGTAAACACAGTTTCGGAATGCCTACCTATTTATTAAAATAGTTACCTCTTGTAATAAATAAGTTGAACGGTCTCTTGTGTTATGTAATCCTTGTTGGCACGAAAGTGCAAGTTCCGTTCTTGTCAACCTGCACTATGCAATCTTGGCCTTTGTGTGATTGGTGCAACATACTTTAGCTGGCGCAGTTAAGGTAACTGCGGCGGTCAGAGTGGGCACAAGGAGCTTGTGTATGCGTGGTTCGTGTCAAAGTAAATATAACATCGTTGATTAAAATGGAGTATACCTTCACCTGCACCTGAATATGTTTATTTATTTTTTTTATTATTTATAGTGTCTTGCGATATTGCCTACGATCCATTGGCTCCAAAATATGGAATACACTGAAGAGCCAAAAAACTGGTACACCTGCCTAATATCGTGTAGGGCCCCCACGATCACGTAGAAGTGACACAAAACGACGTGGCATGGACTCGACTAACGTCTGAAGGTATGCAGGAGGCAATTCACGCCATGAATCCTGCAGGACAGTCCATAAATCCATAGGAGTGCGAGACAGTGGAGATCTCTTCTGAACAGAACGTTGCAAGTCATCCCAGATATGCTCAATAATGTTCATGCCTGGTGATTTAGGTGGCCAATGGAAGTTTATAAAGTTAGAAGAGTGTTCCTGGCGCCACTTGGTAGCAACTCTCGACTTGTGGGGTGTTGCATTGTCCTGCTGGTATTTTCCACGTCCGTCGAAATGCACAATGGCCATGAATGGGTGCAGGTGATCGCACAGTATGGTTACTTATCTGTCGTCTCTCATAGTTGTATCTACACGTATCAGGGGTTCCATTTCATGCCAACTGCATACGCGCCGTTCCATTACAGAGCCTCTACCAGCTTGAACAGTCCCCTGTTGACATGTAGGGTCCATGGATTCATGAGGATGTCTCCATACCCTTACATGTATATCCGCCCGATACTATTGGAAATGAAACTTGACAGACCAGGCAACATGTTTGCAGTCATCAAAAGTCCAATGGCTGTTTTGGCACAGGCCCAGGCGAGGCGTAAAGCTTTTTGTCGTGCAGTCAATAATGGTACATGAGTGGGCCTTCGGCTATGAAAGCCCATATCAATGATGGTCTGTTGCATAGTTCACACGCTGGAACTTGTTGATACCCCAGCATTGAAATCTGCGCCAATTTGAGAAAAGGTTGCACCACTGTCACATTCAATGATTCTCGTCAGTCGTAGTTTGACCCATTCGTTCTAGATCTTTTTCCAGCCACAGCAATGTCTAAGATTTGATGTTTTACCTGATTCCCGATATTCACCGTACACTCGTGAAATGGTCGTATTCGAAAAAACAAATTTTATCGCTATCTGGGAGATGCTATGTCCCATCTCTCGTGCGCCGACTATAACACCACATTCAAACTCACTTAAATCTTGATAACCTGCCATTGTAGCAGCAGTAACCGATCTAGCAACTTTGCCAGATGCTTGTTGTCTTATTTAGGTGCTGGCGACCGCATCATGTTACTCTGATTGGTTCAATACCTCTGTTATTTGCATACGCACATCTATACCAGTTTTTTTTAACTCTCCAGTGTAAATATTTCTACATATATTAACCACACTCATACAAAAACAAGTACTAATTTTCAAACAATGTGCTAAACCTCTACAGGAATATAAACAATATCGTCGTTTCTTACAAATGTTCTTGTGTACTCACATCAGAATATAAATCTGGATTATCTTTACTACACTACATTGGCTGCACCATTTATGGTTTATGAAACGATGCCAATATTTCTTACAAATTTTTAAAAACATAATTATAAATATTCAAGTACTGGTTCATTTAATTATACATTTTATCTTTACTAGAATTACCAGTGGCGCTGCGGCAACTAGCATAATTATTTGTGACTATACGAGATCATGTTCCCTAATATAGTGATTTCTTTGACATTATATCGTATTCAGTGTCTTGTGTTCAATACCATTCACGATACTTTTTTCGGATATTGGGAAAACTTTTCGCAAAATGAAAAGAAAACTTAATTTGAGTAAGTATATCTAAGAAATATTATTACATTGTTATATAATTACGGTTAGAATACCTAATTTATGTATCCTGTGTAATTTAGGACATTTATTGAGGATATGTACACCGTTTGTTAAATTCATTAAAATTGTTAAAAATGTACACAGTTGCAAATTGTATCAACTATAAACATTTATGGGCGGTTGGGTTTTTGTCGTATTTTGCCATTTGTGTTAGGCCTAACTGTAAATATTGCTTTGTGAAGTTGCTATGTTCCTCTAAGCATCAATTTTTTTATACTTAATTAGAATAATAGTAAATAATATATGTAGACCAGCAGGTTTACTCAGGTAGTAGTTGCCACAAATAAATTAAATCAGTATTGAAAACTCTACTAAGAAATTCCTTTCAACCTATTGTGTATCCTTAGTCCACATTTGGATATGCACACTACTGTCCGAGGTTTACACTTAGTTTTAATTCCTTTCTCAAAAGGTCATTGTAGTAAAGTAAAAAAAAGTAATTGGTAATTACTATGGTGAACAGTCTAAATGTGTACTCTTGAATTTTTCGTATAATTATATCATTGAACATTTTTTTTTCTTTATATGTATATAATGCAGTTATGCCTGCTCTATTTTATAGGTTATAATTGTCTCAATTTAAAATAGAAATAACAAAGCCTATTTGTACCACATGGTGTGCCCTTGCCATCTCAGAAAGAGTGTATTGAGGGAGTATATGTTAAGGTTGGTAACGTATGTGTTGTGTTATTTAAGTGTATATATATTATGTTGATATATTTTATGGTTAGTTGGAAGCCATGATCAACATGAGAAGGCATGTGGATATAACTACTTATATTATTGTAAGTAGGTCACCATAATTAAAAACAAAAGTAATTACTGTTGCTTGGTAATAATATAGCTGTTCTGTAGCTGCCGTTATTAACGGTTCGAATTTTTGGGGCTAGGCGTAGTGAGTGCGACGTCGTTTTTGCGTTTCGAGATGTTTCATGGTTTGGTTTTCGGGTTTTCGTTTCCGATTATTTTGATGATGTATTGATGTGTTGTTAAATATGGCTACTTTTGGCCGTGGGCGTATTTTCTGTTGGCCGTCCTAATATCTTAAAAAGAAATCTGTTGGCCATCCTAATTCCTTTAAAAAAAAAAAGTATGTATTTGTAATAGTGACACATGGCGCAGTCGTGTGAGGCTTTGCGGCCTACGCAGTTATGTGGTGTTTCTTTTGCTACGACTCCCGTGTATTGAATGTTATGCAGCCAAGATGGAATCGTGAATGGTAATTATGCAGTTTAGGGGCTTTACTAAAAAAAAAAACCGCCCCGAAAAGTGGTATATTTCCATTCTACTAATTATGCAGAACACATATACTAGGTTCATAAACGTATGACTAATTTCGTAATATGTGCCCACCTAACAGAACCTAACCCTACGATGAGTGAATCACTATTTTACATTTTTAAACTAACCTAGGATTCTAGGGTTTTACACTAACCTTGGTTTGTATGGTTTTTAACTAACCTAGGATTTTAGGGTTTTACACTAACCTAGGAATGTAGGGGTTTTTCTTTTGGTTTTACACTAACCTAGGACTTTTTGTGTTTTACGCTAACCTATGATTTTAGGGTTGTACACTAACTACGAATATAGGATTTTAGGGATTTAAAGGAACCGTAAAACACACCAAAAGAATATCACTTACCTAGGTAAGCGGCTGGTATAATTCCTCTGTCAATGGCAAATTGCCAATTCCATGCTTCTCAAATTATGGTATAATATTACAAACCATTTGGTCCCAGTATTTGTGATTGTAATCACATTAGCGAACATGCCAACTGGAATGGCATGTATGTACATATGCCATAGTGTAGAAATATGTTTTAATACAAATGCACAAACAAGGGGATGATATTTTACAGGTATTATGAATGAGAAAACTACTTGTAATAAAACTTTATTGGCTATGCTAAATTGCTCTAAATTTTTAGAATCTACTTCCGTAGTAAGTTTAATCATTTGGTGTAATTTTCTTTAGAATACTCTGTTGGGTTAGTTTTTCAGTATCTAAAACAATAACAATTTTTCATTAATTATTTTTATATGCAAATTGTTTTAATTTTTTTTATATATAATTTAAATGTCCTCTAAATTTAGTGCCATGAGGTTAGGCAAGCATAGCAAAAATTCTGTTCCGCATATCACCTCATACTACATAACTGGCTCAGCACAAACACAATTTTATGAAATTGTTTGAGTGTTAATGACACTAAAAAAATGTTTCACATTGATTACTAGATATGTTTATGGTAGTAGTTCAAAGTGTGACATAACAGAAGAAGTGACTTATAGTGAAGCAATTACCAGTGTGTTTCTTTGAGCTCACATAATTGCAACACAAGTTTAGTGCTGTTATTTGATACACTTTACCAAAGCATTTGTCAGCTGTGTAANAAGAAGTGACTTATAGTGAAGCAATTACCAGTGTGTTTCTTTGAGCTCACATAATTGCAACACAAGTTTAGTGCTGTAATTTGATACACTTTACCAAAGCATTTGTCAGCTGTGTAAACTTAAGATTCATGCAAATCGATTTGGACTTAAATGAGCAGCTTTGTCCTGATATTCACAAACACAACAAAACTATAGACAGAATCTGAGAAGTTTCAAAATGTTTTATAGACGTGACATTGTTTCTCAGATGACAAAAACTTATATTCCGGAACCACGATGAAAAAGAGGGGTCTTCAAATCAAGGTAATTATGTGGAACTAGTTAATCTCTTAAGCAGTTAAGACTCGCTGTTGTCCTCGTACGTAATTATCCACAATAGGGGCTTTTCCAAAAAAAAAAAAAAAATCCAAGAAAATGGTATATATCAACATTACATATCACACAGAACATGAATTTACTAGGGGCATCACAATATTCACATTACATACTACCAAATGTGATAATGGGGAGGGCTACGAAGATGAGGGTAATTGTGGGTAAAGCACATAAAATTTATACAAATTTACACATCTTTTGGGTTCATTAACCACTTTAAATCTAAATTACTAATCACACCAAACACAAATTTACTAGGGGCATCACAATATTCTCAGTACATAATACCAGATGCGATAGTGGGGAGGGTTATGAAGATGAAAAAATTTGTGGGGTAAAACACATAAAATATATGTAAATTACATGTAATTTGGGTTTCTAAATCCCATTAAATGCGAGAAGACCTAACTTAACTATATGTGATTACAAGGGGAGAGTGTGCCAACAGAAGATAGCGTGTTAGAAAAAGTATAATAATTCAACTTCCGTAGGTTCATCCACCCCCTGTTATATTCACATATCATGAAGTAAGGTTTAATGTGGTTAGGTCTTCTGCATTTTGCATGGTTGGTGGCAGCAGTACGTAAGTCCTTCAATTCCCACATTCACATCCAGTACTGCACAGTACAATGAACTACACTTACATTCCACTCCAAAAACTAGAGAATAAATTACGTTACTCAACCACATAAGCAGCTAATATAGCTCCTTTGTAATGTGTTACTTATAACACATGTATAGGACATGTTAACGTGTACTCAATTTGTGATAACTCCGCAAACACGTGTATTTCCACACAATACTTCGATTTAACACTTTGCATGGAAATAATCGTAACAAAACACACGTAATTGCACTTCCGCACGCTACCAGCATACAACTGTGACTTGAAATAGGTAAAAATTGAATTGGAAGATCACAATCGTTGCACGTTCGTTTCATGTGTCTGTGTTTTGTTGTTGAACTAAAGTATCATAACGATATACATCAACTACAAGTAAACAACACTTGGGAACATTTTGTGTATGATATACTGTATATATATTTTTTTACTACTAATATATTATGTATTACAATCATCTGTTGAATTTATCAAGTCTTACCTTCTTAATACACTTCAGCTACAAGTAAACAACACTTGGAAGCATTTTGTGTTTGAAATACTGTAAATATTTTTTTTCTACTAATATATTATATATTACAATTATCTGTTGAATATCAAGATGGCAAGATTTAACAAATTCAACAGAATTAAACTATATTCAGACACTGCTTAATTACCGTAGTTATACCTGTATAACCTTGGTGTATCTGTAAAAACATACACTGTGACTAATGTTGTGTAAAATGTTTCATTTGCAGAGAAGTCACATTAAACTTAATCTTGTGTCTTCAGTCACTTAGAAATATTAGTGGTTGCAAGGTATTTTTTAAAACATTAAGTGGGTTGGCCTCATTTTTTCTCATTCTATGAATCGCACAAATGCATAGAACAAACTGGTGTCCATTTTCCCAAAGTCTACCCAACAAGATAGAATTAAAACTCTCATTTGGTACATACTGTTTTTGAAAACAAAGGAGCTCTAATACATTTTTTTGAAAACATAACAGAAAAATTCAGTTTGTCAGAGTTCAGGTCAAAACTAGTTTTTCAGTTAATGAATTGGTGAAACAATCTGATTTAAATGTTACTGATTTCCTGAATTGTACACACTGTTTTCAATTGAACAAAATTTGTGATGTTACCAACATATTTGTTCATCGAGAAAACTCGACTTGATTTGCAAGTAATCTTGTCAAGAAACTGAAGTAAATGGTAAGTCAGGAATTTTTCAAGGACAGTTTAGTTATACAAGATTTAAATTTGTTATTGTCTAGGTTTTGACAGTGTGGACACTTATGTTCTCATAATGACAAGTATTTATTAAAATAAGCAAGTAGACGTCATATTTCCTGTAAAATCATTTTGATTTAAGGTTATTCGGAAAGTAAGGTCCGAATCGCCGTAGCTAATTGAATGGCACGCGAACATTATAACGCGCATGCACACTGACTCCCGGCATGCCTTGCTCGTCAAATGACGCCATTTGCATTAGCATTGTTGCAGTGTACGGTTTACAGTGTCAGTTCAAAATGTTTAAAACAATTGATCAGCCCACTGACTGTGAAATACAGTCAGTGATTCGGTTTTTGACAGCAAGGAACGTTTCAGCAGCGGAAGTTCATCGACAGATACGTCAAGTATATGGCCCCAATGGATGAGTGACAGCAAAGTGCGTAAGTGGGTGAGAGCTTTCAAGGACGGACAGGAAAATGTCAATGATGGACCATGATCAGGCCAACCATCAGTGATCACAGAAGATTTAGTCAAAGTCGTGGACGAAAAGATTCGTGAAGACCGGCGATTCACAATTTCAACTTTAGCATTGGAATTTCCGAATGTGGGTAGAACAACATTGCACAAAATTATCTCTGAAAATTTGCAATTTCACAAATTGTGTGCACGTTGGGTTCCCAGGCTGCTTACTGAGGAACACCAAATGAAAAGAATGGCTTGTGCTCTTGATTTTTTGGACCGATATCATAAGGAAGGTGATCAATTTTTAGAGAACATTGTCACAGGGGACGAGACGTGGGTTTCTCACATGACTCCAGAGTCTAAACGTCAGTCAATGGAATGGCGTCACCCGACATCATCAGTCAAAGTCAAGGCCAAGTGGACAATCTCAACACGCAAGGTTATGGAAACTGTGTTTTGGGATAGACATGGAGTTTTGTTAGTCGAGTTTATGCAGCAAGGGACAACAATCAATGCAGCCGCTTACTGCGCTACCCTGACTAAACTTCGACGTGTAATACAAAATAAGCAACGTGGCCTTCTGACGCNCTGGTGTCTGGAGTTTTGTTGCTGCATGACAATGCCAGACCCCATTCTGCCATTCACACCCAAAATCTGATCAGATCTTTTGAATGGGAACAGATTGACCACCACCATACAGTCCAGACTTGGCTTTTATAAGAAATCGGACCTTACTTTCCGAATAACCCTCGTAACCAACAATATTTAAATATTGTTCAATTCATACATTGTAAATAGATGCAAAAATTGCTTTATGCATTAATCATATCTTTGAGGTGGATAAAAGTTAACATATTTCTAAACAATATTTCAGTGAACTCTATCAAAAAAAATACAGGTTTCAAGTCCTGGCAGATGTAATACTAAAGTTTCCAATTATGAAAACTGGCTGGTTGTTATTGTCAGCTGGAGTGCTTTCTCTGCCAACTAAAGTTCCCACCACCATTTTCAACTCTTGATACTGTCAAGTGCGACAATTTTTCTTGTCCTTGGGAGGGGGATATAATCAAGCAAAGAGTAATAATATAAATTCATATTTTATAAAAAATTAAATGTTTTGTGTTACAGATAATATTTAAGTTACTAACTATTATACCTACAACAGTAGTTGGTAAAGTTTATGAACAGCTAAATGCAGCGTAGAACTTTAAAATTCTGTAACAATGTTAAAACACAATTTTTGTTTAGCTGTCAAGCTTTTCCTTGCCCTCTCCCCTTTCTGGACTCACCAGCAGCTGGCTTTGTAGGCTCTTTTTCAGGCTCCTTTTCACATTTAGTCTGAAACATTAAATAACTCCTCTGTGTTTGCTCAGTGTATTAGGGAATTTGTTATTTTACACTTGGTTCCCCTACTTTAAAATCCACCCTTCGCCACTGTATTATAGTATATTAATAATTGTTCCAAAATGTATCACTTCAGCAAGAAACAACATACAAAAGTTTTAAGTAATATGACGTTAGCAATATTTTAGTTGTAGAATTTTAAGTTGGTACCAAAAAGAATGTCTGCATGGAAGTAATTATTTTACCAATTAGAACGGGGAAGAAAACAAAATCAGCATGTAAGGTAGGGAGTTGGACTTAACGTCTTGTCGACAGCGAGGTCATTAGAGACGGTGCAAGTTGCACAGGGAAGAGGGTTTGGGGAAGGAATCGGCCATGACCTTTGTTAGGGACCCATCCCAGCATTCGTCTGGAGTGAATTTGGAAAATCATGGAAAACTAAAATCAGGATGGCTGGATCAGGAATTGAATCCGGATCCTCCCGAATACAAGTGCAGTGAGTTACCACTGTGCCACCTCGCTCTGCATCAGCGTGTAGCCCTACTTGTTACAGTAATTGCTCAAGAGGCCTTATAAAAAGTTTAGTGGAGAGATTTGGGCAGCTCTTAACAATGAGGTCTTGAGAGCAGATGACATAAAAGTTTTAAAAATATGAATGTTACAAATGTACCAATTCTTGAATCTCTAAGAATACATATAGTATTTTCTTTTCAAAGATTGAGTTCAGAAATTGATTTTCTGACCATGTAGCCTTCCCCAGTACACTCAAAGAATTGAGTATTAATTCACCAACCAGTAACTACAGGAGGGATATCCACTCCTAGACAAAATACAAGGAATCCTCCCTTCCTTTCTGGGTATGCATGCAGAAAACCCATTTTCCCAAGTGAAAAGGCTCATATTCACATCACACACAGACTGATGTTGAAACATTAATAATTTAGAATTGCTATAAAAAATTTTATTGAAAATATTATAAATATAAATATATGTTTTTTAATTTTGACTGTAAACCAGGGTGATACAAATCACTTGAATATTTTTTAATGTTTAATCATATTGTTACAAAGTGGTAAAAACAGGAAAAGGTAGGTTTTTCAATTTTTTGTTAGGATTTAAATATTTTTTCTTGGCATGGACCTTAATCGTTATTCCCTTTCCCCCCTTTTTTTTGGGTAGTTTTGTTCCATTTTTTTTGGTTCATTTTCCAGGCTTAGTTGGTTAAAGCTTGGTTGACAATTAATTTTTGGTTATTTGCATCTGTCTGGTTCTCTTGTCTGGGCTCGGGAGGTGTGATTTTAGGAAAGTTTTGGATTTGTCAGCATAATGACTTTTTTGGATGGCTGCTGCTTTGTTGGGCAGTATTTCATTTTTTTTTTTTCAACTTGCTTTTGAATCCTTGACTACTGCACAGTGTGAATTTCCTGTCCAATCTTCCCCTGAAAGTATTGGGAGTCTGCTGGGCTGTGCTTAATGATTTAGTTTGGGCACAGGAAAAAAAAACAGTTTGTCATGTGTTCAGAAGGCTAGGAATTTTGGTGTGCAGGAGAGAAGATTGGGGTTAATGGTAAAGTGAACTGGGAAGTTTGGATCACTTGAGAGGAAAAGTGGAAGATGGCATCACTGGCATTGTGTTTGATAAAGGATACTGGAAGATTGGTTGCATTGTGATTGGCTGGTGAAGTGGTGAGAGGAGGGAGGCATGTTATGTGTTGCTGAAGATGGTAGTTGTTGGAGTGTGGAAGCAAGCATATGCAGTGATTGGAGGAGCTGCAAGTTTTCACTACAGAATGAAGCAAATATTTTTTTTTATTCCTACTTGTTTGAGGAGCGGCTTTTCCCTTCTGTAAAAAAAAGAAAAATTGCCAGGTTTGGAGTTGTAGTCAGTATCTGGTAGTGTAAAGATGGTTGTGTGAGCAGAGGGTAATTCGTTAAGTTAGCAGGTACTTGCATTGTAGTTGCAGTATTTCAAATCATGGCAATGTCTTTGTAAAGTAATTAACACTTCCTTTTCAAGAAGTTAGATGTTTCGTTATTTCTCGTTGTAAAGGTGTTCTGAATTAATTTCCTTTGGACTTATTTTAAAAAACTTATCAAACAAATTTTCTGACATTGTAAATACATTTTTTGAATTTTTCTTCTTTTTCAGTTTTAATAAAAAATGATGCATAGGTTTTAAATATAATTTTTTTATAATCAAAAGTGACATAACATGTTCAGGTTACAACTGGTATAGTTTGATTACTTTCTTTTTTCCTTTGTTTATGTTAATTGTTGTTTATCGGTATGCTGGAGATTTAGAACCCTGAGACAGAGATCCCGAGCAAAGATATTGTGAAGCTATGAGCAATAATTGTAAGTAGTAAAAATGAACAATGAAGTTGCTTGAATGATCTTGTAAATATTTAGAACACTTGATGCAGTTCTTGTTAATGGAATTTCATAGCTATGAGGAAGTAATTGAGGGGTTGATTACAAAAACCAAACAAGTAAATTTTTAAAAATTTTCACAAAACAAGAAAAATCTTGCAGCTTCGTTATACTGCATGTTAAAATTCTAATTTTTTTACTACCCTTTCCATTAATAACAAGAAATATTTTGCTATTATTATGTATGTTTTAACGTGGATTGTTTAGCTGGGGTGGTAGATAGATATGTTTCTTTTCAAGAGCCAGGAGATCCTAAGATTGTCTGGCTGATGGAAAATGTGTTTGACTAATGGGGTTTTTGCTGTAATTCTACGAAAAATCTGACTAGTCATACGTATAATATTCTGTAATAAGTGTGAAACTAGATTATTGTAGTAACTCAAAATTTTCAACTAAAAGAATATATTTCAAACAGTATTGTGGTAACAGAATAAACACCATAGAGTAAGACAAAAGCATGATGGGTCAAAATATATAAAATAATCAAGTCAAAATGTTAATTGAAACATAACACAAAATCTATTTCATTTTACTTCATAGAATGTATTCAAGCTTCACAACCATCACTGTTATCATTGTCATTATCAATGTCTATGTCATTTGCAGCTCCAATACGTGGTTGCAGTTTTTCCAAGTGAGCCTCACAGATCGGCTGTTGGGGTCTTCCAAATATTGGATGAGGTTTCTCAAGTCTCGAATCTTTGCCGCTTTGAGTCCGGGGGCTGAATCATAAGCGGGAGGAAGATTCATTGCTGTAGGCAGACAAGAATTTGTCGCTGTTGTCTTATGAAGAATCCAGGTCCATGATATGAGTGTCTCAATTTAACACAAGCATCATCCCGAGAGCTTTGCATACAATGAACTACTTGTAGTTTGAAAGGTGATTTAGAATTTTTCAGAATTATGCTTTCAGTGCTCTTCTTAATGTCTTTGAAGTCACAGTGGGTTAGTTTTTTGAGCTTGAAGGCTTAGCATGAGCCTTCAGTATGTTGTTATTCCACATTCTCGGTATTTCTGCTGTTTTTGTTTTCCTTTTTTGTGCCGAAATCAAAGAAAAATCGTGATCATTAGGTAGGTAGGAGTGTCCACGAACTGAGAACACGTAACTGTATCTTTCAAATGGTTTCAATATGTCAATCAAACAATACAAAAAAGAACCATAGTTTTGTTCTTATTTTGACCAGAACAGCTATCGCTGATCAAAACAAATTCTGTCGTATGATAATTGGGCAAAATATTTCTGGAGATGGAGAATCGTACATGCAACTTTGTTAGGTCATTTACTTCCTTCATGTTCGTAATATTGGTATATGTTGACATTGTTATCCTCTAAATCATGAATTCAAATACAGTGTGCCACAGTTGTCATGAATAGTATTGTGGACACATGATGCACAATTAAGCTGCAACATCTGGTTAAATAATGTTTAATTCACATTAAGCCAAATATCTTACACACAAACAACAATAATAACATTACAACTCTGATACCAAAGACAACTTAGTGAGGAAGTCTCTCATGTAGGCTTTTACCACACTATACATTGATCAGTCCAACGTCATATGACGCCAAACACTCCTCCCCCATCAACAGCATCAAGAAGTCGCCTGGGAAGCTGCACCGCTCTGCCAGATCAGGTGCAATGCTGTGCTGGAGAAGCTGGAACCTCTTGTGCAAAGGCTTGTGTTTCATCAGTCATTGGAACTGCAGGCTGAGGTGGAAGAGCAGGAGCTGCGACTACCACGGGCATTGGCATAGAGTCCTTTAGAGTAAATGCAGGCTTCAACCTATAGAGATTGTATATTCTTGCTAAGTGTCAATAACAGAGTGTTTGTCTGTCAGCAATAAGAGACAAAATGGGCAATTATACACTGGCTGTAGTGGCATACGGACAGTATTGTGACGCACACACACTAGTGATGATGTCATAAGTTCCGGGTGCACAAAAATCTTTCTCTGCGTATGGTGCTCTGGTAGAACTGGCCGCAGTTGTCTTATGTGTTCCCTGAGGTTTGGCAGAAATGTAGGGATGTCCTGTTGAACCAAAGTATTGTCAAAAAAGTCAGCATGGTGGCGGATCGACTCACCATACGTCATCTCTGCAGGTTTAGTGTTGTTCTGTGAAATGACATAAGACCTGAGGCCCATGAGGATTATTGGCAGTTTGGGTGCCCAATCGTCAGTGAGGTGGGCCTTGAAAGCTGACTTCTACTGACAATGCCATCATTCCACTTTCCCATTGGCTGCAGGGTGATCTGCAGTGGTCTTGATGTGTTGAACACCCAGGATTTTACTGAGATGGCCAAGTAAGTCACATTCAAACTGGTGGCCTCAGTCAGTTGTGATGAAATTGGGGACATCAAAATAGGCTATCCATACTGAAAGTTTGGTTTCAGAGATGGATTCTGCACTTATCTCACTCACTGATGCAGCTTCTGGCCAACGAGAGAACAGATCCACCATTCTGACCAAGTATCTATGACCTTTTGATGAAGGTAAAGGACCGGTGATATCAAGGTTGACATGAGAGAAGCAGTGGTCAACTGGGTCGTAGTTGCCAACTGCTCTGGGGGAGTGCCTCCAGACCTTGGCACGGGATGCATGATTTCGCCCATAACCCAACATATTGCTTAAGTGATGGCCATACAAATCACCTTCAAATGAGGTGGTCTGAGCCTTTGATACCTGTATGAGCTAGGTTATGAAGCAAATTGAATAATGCCCTGCGGAATTGTGGCGGTATGTAAGGTCTCACTTTGTCACCTGCCGTATCACAAAACAGTTCAACCCCATTGTCCAGCTAGATGCTCTGGACTCTGGAGTTTTAGGGAACATGATGGTGGCTTGTGCAGTTGCAATTTGCTGCCAAGGGAGATCAGAAGAAAGCGTGATGGGACAAGTCCTCTAACAGGCCTCCGCTGAAATGTTGTCTTTGCTTGATACTAACCTGATGTCAGTTGTAAATTGGCCAATTAAGTCCAGGTGCCTCCGTTTTCCATGGGATGACCTTATCAAAGTGCTGCTTGAAGGTATATTTAAGTGGCTTGTGATCTGTGTATATTGAAAATTCTCTGGCTTCTTGCATGTAGCGGAAGTGTTTGACAGCAGTGTATACTGCAAGAAGTTCCCTATCACATGTGCTATAATTCTTCTGGGTGCTGTACAATTTTTTCGAGAAGAAAGCAAGAGGTTTAAGTATGCCATTACAGAGCTGGTGAAGAGAGGTGTCCACGGGCAAGTCAGAAGTTTCAACCATTAGCACCAGTGTAGCATCCTTAGATGGGTGTGCAAGCAGTGTTGCATTTGCTAAACTTGTATTGAGGTTTCTAATGCCTGTTTGCTGATAGCTGTCCACTGTATTTCATGCTGATACTTCTTGATAGAGCCTTTTGTGAATTCAAAAAATACAGCTTGAGTTTTGGCAAAGTCTGGCAAGCAACGTCGGTAGAAGTTGATGAGCCAGAGGAAGCGACGTAACTCAAGCACAGTTTCTGGTAATGGTTAACTCACAATTGCTTCCACTCATTCAGGCAGTGGAACGATGCCCTTAGCACTGACTGTGAAACCAATGAATGGCACTTCAGCAACACCAAAAACACATTTGCTCAGCTTTATGTTAATGTGAATCTTACTGAGGCATTGTAACACTATACGCACATGTTCAGGATGTTCCTTTTCATTGGCTGAGACGATGAGAATATCATCAATCAAATGGCAGGTCTCGTAGAATGGAATCAGTGAATATTTGAAATGACTGGGCTGCATTGCTCAATCCAACAACATCTTTAAGAATTCGAACATCCTGAATGGAGTAATTATTGCTGTTTTTGGCACATCTGCTGGGTCAACAAAGATATGGGGGAATGCGTGAACTAGGTCAATCTTGGAGAAAACATGTTTGCCATTTAAGGCACAGTTGAAATCCTGCACATGAGGAACACGATATCTGTCTGGTTTCGTGATGTTCTTGAGACGGCGGTAATCACCACATGGACGCCACCAACCATCATTTTTGTTGACAATGTGCAGTGGACTTGCCCAGCAACTTTTTTATGGCTGACAAATGCCCATGTTGATCATTTCTTGGAATACCTCTTTGACAGCTGTAAGTTTTCTTGGTGGTAGATGCCTGGGCTTGCACGAGACTAGAAAACCCACTGTTTCAATAGTATAAGTGACCTCGCAGGAAGGAGCTATAAAGGTTGGGTTAGCATGGAGTAATTAGGAAAGTCTTTGAGGAGGCCGGCATATTTGTGCCCAGATGGAATTGTGTGCATAGCACTAATGCTTAAATCTGCAGTAAAAGTACCAAACGTAGACAAAAAAGTAACGCCATCATGAAACTACCCATTTATAATGTTAACAAGGAGATTGAAGTGTTTCAAGAAGTTGGTACCTATTATCGGCACCTGGACATCACCTAGTAAAAAAAGGCCAACAAAATGATCTCCGCAGACCCAGGTCCAGCGTAAGTAAGCGTTCACCATACATCTTGATGACTGTGCCATTTGCTGCATAAAGTTCTTTGGTTGAGATCTTGTTTCTTTGTTGAACTGACGGAGCAAGCACTAAAATGTCTGCACCAGAATCTATTAAAAACCTGTACCCAGACACGGTATCTGTGATAAACAAGCGGCATGACTCCAGACCCGTGCCACTGGTGGGCCTAATCGTTCCCTCTTTAGGTTTGAAGTTGCATGGTTTGACATACTTTTGAACATTTTCCTGGAATTTATAATGGTTCCAGCAAGTATCAAGCTCTGGTTGCTTGACACGAGAATGGGACCCGTCTCTAAGGCGCTTACTGGTTGTTAGTTCGTGGATGGATGAGGTTAGAGATGCTACCTGCTGTTCGAGGCAGGCAATTGCCTCACCACAATTGTGAGTTGCACTGGGTGTACCAGCCCTACATGTAGAGTTATCAGGTGGTTTTCTGTCACAAGAAAATGCAAATGCCGGTGTACTCATTTCCAGAACCTTGTCCGCCATGATAGCTAGTGTGTTAAGATCATCATGACTTGTAGCTAAAATGGCACGTACACTAGTTGAAAGTCGTTTTAAAAACCTTGTTTTCAAGAACTTGTCTTTTATGTTGTCCCCTGCAAGTAGTCACATTTCACGTAAGAGGGATGAAGGTTTTTTATTCCCCAGATCCATTTGGTCAGTAAGCGTCTAGCTTTGCGTTGTTCTGACTCTGAAAACTTACTGACTAAAGCCTTTTGAGATCTCTGTAAGGCACCTTTGAGAGAGGTTTCGATATCAGATATGAAATCATCTCTGCCACTTGGCTGTCAAGGGATCCCAAGACATACTGGTATTTAGTAACCTTACTGGTTATGTTTGCCGTTGCAAATTGTGATTCAACCTGGTGAAACCAGACATTGACATTTTTTCGCCAAAAAACTGGCATCTTTACAGCTACACTCGACACTTCCCATGATGGGTTAACATCATCACCGGGGTCTGTCATTGTCAAAGTATTTTATTGAAAAAATAACTGCTCTTAATTGCTACATTTTTAAGGAGGATTAAAATATTTTCCCTTGCCGCTTAGGATCAGTGATGGGTTGCTGGCTGACGATTTGCTATTTCGCTAACTATGTGTTGCAGGGAATGTTGTGGAGTCACATGTTTGTCCACTTACTAATAAAAATGTCACTATTGTTCCGCGAAACATTGCATTTTCTTCAATCACGTTGGGGCCACTGGATGTGGACGCACGATGCACACTTAAGCTGCAACATCTGGTTAAATAATGTTTAATTCACATTGTGCCAAATACCTTACACACGAACAACAACAACAACAACATTGCAACTCTGATACCAAGGACAACTTTGTGAGGAAGCCTCCCTTGTAGGCTTTTACCAAAGAATACATCAATCGGTCCAATGTCATATGACATTATATAACATTAGAAGGTATGTGGGGGAGGAGCAAATTTTGCATAAAATTAAAAAAATAGGCAATTTACCAGGCCTTGCTTGGCATTCAAAACATACCTCTTTTTTTTAATATTCATAAATGCCTAAGTGCCTAATTTTTTTTTCAATTTTCAGGCCATTTTTATCTTTGTCAGTCTCAGCAACAGTTAGTTTTTGTTGCAAGGAATTTGTAAATTGTGCTTGTAGGTATCTGATCTAGGATATACGAAGTGAATATTGAACATTTTAAAAACAGCTCAAAATGTTTTAGGAAACATTAATATGATCAAAGTTCAGAAACTCTGCATGCATATCTTTGATAGTCAAATTGTAAAATGCTCTGTCAGTAACAGTGGATGCTATTGACGCCACTCGACACAACCATAACCAAGTTCACTGTGTATATTGAATGGACATTGGCTGAAAAAAATCTGTTGTGCTTATATTTACAGTGTGCATGTTTAGGCTATAGACATGGTAAGAAACTACACCAGTGAAACATGTCACATTTAAATTATGAAAGTGTGTATCCGCATCCATGTCATTGTCAAATGGGCAGTAAAGGAATGTTATAACTAACCTGCAGTCTTCTCCTGTTTCACGCTGTGGGACATTCTTACCAACACAGTTGAAATGTTTCTTCCCCAGCAACTTTTATGTCCCTGTTAACGTTTTCGTCTTTAGACTTTTGTGGTCTTTTAATTGGCCACTCCACACAATTTTCACTAGTGACTCATTAACTCACGAGGAATGAAACAAAAATGCACTGTCGACTTGAGTGTGAATCATAATCATTAATGTCACAATGCTGAAGCAGTACCCTCTACAATATATGCATGAGAACCACATCAAACTATTCTGGTTCTTCTCATCAATGCATGTGGCATGTTGATTTTTTGCGGAACCCCACATATTTCACCAGTGACTACAGCCTGACTTTTCAGAGTTTTGACAGAAACACTGGTGTAGGAACATGGGCCAATAAACAGATGGCACCATTCTCATTTTCAAATACTTTTGACTTGTCTGGTTTTTGTAATCAACCCCTCAATTGTTGTGATCCCAAATTGAGTGAATAAAAGTAATGTTATAGAATTTCAGCACTTTTTTAAAAATAGAAACGTGCTAAAAATTGTTAAAATTTAAGTATAGTAATTAAGTACGTAGTTCCATCATAGTAATGCTGTATTTTATATTTTTTGCTCTTCTTTGGAGCCAAATTTAACACAGTTTTAGAGTTTGACATTTAAAAATCCAATTTTTTGAAATTATATGTTACTCCGCTAAAAATTCTATTGCCCACTAACTGTTTTTCAATTTCGCCAAATTAAATGGAAAGTCTGCTTAGTTGATAACTCGCCATCTTGTGTGACAGTTGATATCACTCAATCACTGCATTACTCTTAAAAAAAGTTACTAGCGTAATTTTATCTTAACAGAATTAATCGTAAAAACATACTGTTCCCCTTTAATGCTTGTAATTGACATGGTTATTTACCGTACTGACTTAAAAATTATTATGTTTCCTTTGTGGAACAATAGTAAAGTTCAAATCTGTTCCGTCCATTATGAATGTTTGGTTCTGGTCCGTACCACACCTATTAAAAATACGTGTTTAATTTGCACAAATTTTTGTTTGCTGACTTGAAACAAAGAAATGCCTACAATTATTATTTTTTACCTGTTTTTTGACGTGAGTAATTTAAAATAAATAGTGATTGAATTATCAAAAATAAATTACGTGGTTGTTAACAATTGCAACGTTTCATAACTAGTTGTGTACGCTAGCATTTGAGGTTAGGGAGTGTCTGTTGGCGCTACTGAATTTTGGTAGTACCAGTTTTAAAATAGTTTTTTCACAGATAAACAATAATTCCGAATATATTTGGTTTCCAGACAGAATATCTGATCAATGGATGCAGGTAAATTAATGGTTTAAGGGCGTAGCATGAGGGTTTTTTTAACATTGTTTATATAGGGTATTTGTTGGTACCATCCAAAAAAATCTACTGATACAGGAAATCGAAATAAACGGGAATGCAACAATGAGGTTTCACTGTATTTATTATCTTTTAACACATCCAGCCTTGACTCCACCCTTCTGTGAAAAGATCTTTGATACTCTCGTGCGAGGGTTTTTTTAGCACTCTCCGTTCCTTTTATGATTTAGTAGATCTATTTATTATTTTGTTTGTTTAAATGGGTTTGAATTATGGTGAAGTTTGTTTTGTTTGGTGCCTTAGTTTTTATAGAAGAAAGTGATTGTGATAACATAGCCAATTAAGTTGCAGTTCAACAATGTACCTAACTTGTTTTAAATAAATTTATAACAAATTATTTGTATACCGTACTTGCATAAATGTACTATGGATTTTGAAACAATATTAATTTTCTTGATTTTGTATTGCCCTGTTTATTAGGTATCTTAAATCACCCTCATTGGTTGGGGTGGTTCCAATCACCAAGTCATTTAGATTGTTGATCAGTGAAGTTCATACGCTGATGTGATACAGATCACAAATTTAAAAATGTTTTAATTAATATTTTTAATGTAAAAAGACATAAAAATTATTATCAATTATTATCAATTATTCACATCCATTTATTGATGAACTAAACTTGGTTATATAGACTGAAATATTGATGTTAGATTGTGCACCTGACTGTAAACCTACGTGCAGCTAACTTACCTATTCAATTCCTCTTTCATCTATACTGCAGAGATGGCAGGGCAGAACCATGGAGAAAGGGGAAAGAACACTCCGCCATAATAATAAACATCAGTAAAAATGCTCTTAGAATTTCTGAGCAAGTGTTTTGATGTCTTACTTGGTTTTCAATACTAACCAATCAATTTGCTGCTATCTAGGGGATTTTTTGGAACCATTTGCCCTTCAACATCTGTATTTTCAACTATGCTGCAATCTAGTAGGGATTGTCATAACTTGCAATAGTTTCAAATCTGCTTCTTAGTGGTTTATTTTCAGTAAGTTGAAAGTTCGTGAATGAACATTGGTGGTGTTTGGACTGCTACAAAGTTCAGGTAAGTTGTGATTCAACTTTAAGCTTGTTTTGTAACCAATTATCAAATTAAATGCAGAACACCAAAGGAAAAATGGATCTTTAACTAATAGAAGTAACTTTAAGTTACCAGTACCAGATATGTTGAGGGCCTCACCTTAAAAGATTGGGATAATTAAAAATTCTTAAGACTATCAAATTAATGTAAACAATGTGAGTCATGAAATGAGAGGAAGTGTTTCTAGGAAAGAGAGTAGTCACTTGTGTCACGTGAGTGAGATTATTTTACATTTTTTGCTGTATATTATTTTTTTAAACTTGTGTAATTTTTTTACTTAGCGTATGTTATTTCCAAAGAATTTCTCACCAATTTTTGTTTTTTTCATGGGATGTAGATTGTTAGGATTTCATTTTTTAGATCTTGAGCAAGAGAGTTGGCAACTTTCTATTACATTGGAAATGTTTAGCTAATTAGCATTTATCACTTGATTTTCCACCCTAATTTTGTTTACCTTGGATTAAACACCAGTTTACAAAGAGATAGATATGTTGATCTCTGCCAACAGGAGCCTAGGCAACCAATTGTTATACACTCTAGGTTAGTTCAAGTAGTCCAGCGGTACTATGAGGCTTTGGATGCAGTCACATCTATTCTATAGAACATATTCATAGAAAATCCTACTTCAAACATTCTCAAAGCAATTGGGTATATGCTTTTCAAGTGCACTAATGAAGAACTGAGCCCAAACAGTACTTAATGTCTTTCTGTCTACACTGAAATTGACAATGTACTGCTAAAAGCACACTTTGTTATATGTAAGGATTTTGTACATGTAGCTGCAGATAAGGGAAGGACTAAAATAAGTAAAGCATCTATTCTAACAAGAATTATCTTGAAGGAAATGGACATGGCTAAAGCTGTATTATCTGAAAACATGAAAATATTCAAGACAAATGTGACTTATCCTGTAAGAAGTTCCACAACCAAACTATTGTATTCTGCACTGTGAACATTAAAAAATCTCTATGGTCTGCCATGACAAAGGCTCACTTAAACTATCTTCTCTTGATAGACATACACAAGGAGAAATGTAACCAATTATATGTGGAGGAAGTTTTTAGTAACTTTAAAATCTGATCCGACACTAAAATGTCGGGAGTAGTAGCTGTTACTTTGGATGTGAGACTGTTCCAGTCAGGGTAGAAACCTCTTGTTTGAGATGTATTATTAATAAAACACTTAATTAACAAAAGGTATGTTGATATGTGTTTTATTTTACAGGGGAAATTTATTTGTGGTCAACCAGATTCAATTAATGAAGTTAACCACAACATTAGCCCATCCCAAAATTTCGAGGCCTAAAATCATATCGTAATTCAGCACTGGCAACACCCAGAAGAGGAACGTCTGAGAAAATCTACCGATCTTGAAATTTAGCTTTTGACAAGTTACCATTTGCAATACACAGTTGCAACTCATCGACACGACGTACGCACGATCGTGAAAGCGCCCTTGCAAGAATGAACTTTTGACAAAGCTCAAACTGACAACACAGTGCATAGCGCCTGTATTTACCAAGGCAGCATACAATGCTGGCCCACTAGCCACTTGCATGAAACACTTTTTTTTTTCCTACCCCCGGGTTTTCTTGCTGATACGGACAATGACCGGAAACACCGCACAAGTTCCTAGCCATCACTAGTTTCCCGGCGTCTTACATTTAGCCCGCACATTCCCAGCTCTCCCGCATCGAAAACACTTAAGTAGGTTGAAAGTAATGTGTGACTATGTACACTAACAGCTTACATGTACCTACACGGCACAGTTTACACAGTGCCGACTTTCAACCGTGTTACGAATCACGGTGGTGTCAGCCACACAAGTCGGATTTGAAGTGGATTGAATAACTGGGGAAAAAGTTGACCAGTATTCTGCTGCAGCAGAAAGCAGCCCTTCAATTTCCGCCGCTAAAGCCCAGAGTACTGCTATTTATCGTGGTACTGGCAATAATGTACACAGAGTATGCACGTGAGGGGCCAAATTCTCAAGTACTATATTACCTATTTCTCATTCGGGAAGCTTTAAACATAAAGCTAGCTGGAAACGAAGAAAACATCACGTATATGCGTGCATTTAATATGAGCCAGCAGAGCATGGGCTAACACCTTTCTGGGGAAATTGTGTAACGACCCCGCAGGACTATTAATCTCTTCAACTTTCATTTGTGAGGCATAATGTTTGCACTTGACAGACAGGGCACGCAATATTGTTTTGTTATCACACTAATATAAATCAGGTATTTTCGCTACTGCAATGAAAAATAGCAGCACCGCAGGGGGCTCCACTAAGGAGAGAATCGCGATGTTCTGAACTGACTGGAATAGCAATTTACTGGAAAATGGAGTACCACTCACCAAACTCGCCTCCTAAGCAACGTGACTCGTCTTGCGATTGCAGCCCCTTCAAAAGGTGACTACCACCCAATGCAAATCTGCCACTGTCGCCTCCGGTGAAAACGGAACCTCCGAGTCAGTGAGAAAGTTGCACAAATCCTTCTTGCGGAAACCGTACAGCCAACCCACTCCCTCCATGCGAAAAAAGACAAGTAAATGTTAAACAAACGTGGAGTTGAAGCGCAGATAAACTTGTGCCATGTACAGAGTTTGTACAAAGAACAGCTATGTAAATTGCTGAAAAAGCAAGTTTATTCACTGCAAAACTCGTACAAAATATTTGAAAGCAATTTCAAATTTTACTTAGTCATACTCAAATTTCATTAGGAATATTATACATTTAATACATTCAAAGCAATCAAATTTAATTATGCCCACATAACATGTGACCTACTGAAAACCAACAGTAATACAGAGAAAAAACAATCTCGCAAAGTTGTGGGGCCAAGCCCTAAATCTTCTGACGTACTTGCATGCATTCTAAGCAATCAAATTCAATTGGGCCTTCAAAGTAGCTTAATCACACAAACTTATATATCAATACAGAAAACAATTATCTTACAAAGTGTAAGGGTGGTCCCTAATCATTTGACACACTAGCATACACAAAAAATATTATATAAAATTAACAGAGTGCAAAAAGCGTGTTCTATTTATCAAACCATCCAAAGGTGTTAGCACTAGCATGCACACATTAAAAATTTACTAAAAGAGCTGCAAGGGGGTGCTCTGAGGGAGCCAAAATCGAAACCCCTTGCATACTAGCCCACAAACCCAAATTCACAGCCAAAAATATATATGACAAATTGATCACCATAATAGAAATAAAATCACAACACCGCCACTGCACCGCGTAACGTATACCTCAACATAAATTTTGAATGGGCAGCTGAGAATGAATTTAGTTAGCACAACACAGGTAGCGCGATGAAGTTATCTGGCTTTATTAAAACATGATTAAAGCTCAATAACACAATCCATTGCAACAGAACCCACCTGCATGTCGTATACAAAGACGTTATCACATAACCATTACAGATGGACCATGGTAAGCATCGAAGCAAAGAGACAACCATGTCGACATGAAGGTCCAGCAAGCAGTAATATGCCCAAGGCTTGCAACAAATTAACGAAAAACAAAGGAAGGGAAATCTGACAAATATGCTGCGCAGAGGGGGAAAACCAAAGAGGATGTAAAACAGGAGGAGGGGTAAGGTACCGAGATCTGAAGCCCGACAGAGTGGCGGCAAAGTTCATAACAATGGTGAGGAGCGCGCTGTGATCAGTGGATATTAATACCCCTATAGTGTCAATGCAGGCTTCTCCTGCTCAACTGCTAATGAGCAGAAGGTTACACTCGAGATTGCAAATAACCAGTTTGAATCTGGAGCCAGTGATCCAGGAGAATTTCATAGACACACTATGGAAAAACCAGGAAAGAACAAAAACCTGATACAACAATACTGCTTGAAGTAGGTCAATGTGTTTTCATCCTGGGGATAGTGTAGTGGTAAGCACAGGTCAAGGTAAACCATAGACTAAGGGCAGAATTATTGGGAAGCATGACTCCTTGGTCATACCTCATCATTACCAGTGAAGGCTATGAAATCCACCATACCACGAAACAAATTTGCTTATCATATACAGTCTCATCACTAGATATATTGTATGAGCCATTCTACCTGAGTGGGCCTTAGAGACACAATGCTAAATCCTATTGTACCAGTGCTAGTTGTATTTGTGGTTTTAATGTAATGGGTAGTACTTCCAACATTATAAAACAGTGTCACAGATCCAGTACTAACTTGTCAGAGGAAGGAGATGAATCTTTTCATGGGTTTCCTCAGAAAGAGGAGGAAGCCATAGTTGCAGGGTTGCTACTGCAGGGTTGCTACAGGTACAGAAAACCTGGAAAAGCCAGGGAATTAAAAATGTTCAGAGATTTCTGGGAAAAGTCAAGGGAAAAAGGGAAAAATTTCTGGAAAATTGTAATTCCCTCATTGTTTGCTTCATGTCTTGCCAAAGTCGCATGTTCAGAGGCTTATAAAATAAAAGCTAAGATGTGGATTAATAGAACCTTCCACACTTTATTCGCAAGACAGAGTAATGTAGAGTAATATTAAAAGGTCCGGGGGGACTAGTCCCCAATTGTTTGCTAAAAACCTTCAAACTTCTGAATTTGTTCTCATGGGTTCTCCGAAGTCACATGTTCAGAGGCTAAAAAATAAAAACTAAGCTGAGTAGGTTAATATGACCTACCACTCTTTATTCTCAAGACAAAGTTGTGTAAATTAATATTAAAAGGTCCAGGGGACTTGTCCCCAATTATTTGCTATAAGCCTTCAAACATCGGACTTTGCTCACATGGTGCTGCGACTTACAACAAAAAAAGGGGACCAGTCCTGCGGACCTTTTAATATTACTTTACACTATTCTGTCTTGCGAATAAAGTGTTGTAGGTCCTATTATTAGTTACAGCAACATGTTTGCCAGAAAGCAGTATACATGTAGCAGACAGTGTAAAGTTACATAACTAAATATTTTCATATATCTTTCATGGTTGATTATTTTAATTGTTAAAGGTTTTACATTAATCATGTTTTTCATAATTAGCTCTATTAACAATAAAATTAAACTATAAAAGCAGTGGGAGACTGATGCAATCAATGAAGAGATTGGTGCTGGCAGCTACTTGTAATAATGCAATTTTTAGTGTTGTGTCCTTCAACCTGCTAAAGAATTTTGTAGGCCAATTTATCATGCTCAAGTGGTTTTCAAGATTATTTTTTTATATTTTTTCTGTTTGTGTATTTGAAACATTTTATATTAGTTTTTATTGTGTTCTCCTCTGCATAATGTGAAACCAGTGAGAAATAATGTAAAAATGCATTAAATTATTTTTCAATGAAGGATCATTAATTAATGCTGCAATTTTTTCAAAGGTAGGGCTAGATATATATTTCATGAAATGAGTTAATGTTGTGAATATTGTCTTATGTTACGTAGGAAGGATTTGTGGCATACAAGAGTTTGGTTGTATGTATTTTTCAATAGCGCTGTATGTGGGATTTAATTTTTTTCAGTGGTAGTATCCCTATTAGATAGGGAAGTCAGGGAAATTTGTTTTTAAGTTCTGGATAACAGGGAAAAGTCAGAGAATTTTTTTAGTAGGTACCTGTAGCAACCCTGAGTTGGTAATAATGTAAACCCTGGTCAATTAGGTGATATGAATAACAATCTAAATGCCAAAAGATTGGATGATGTGGCTGTATAGGTCACCAGGAGTAGTAGGGTAAGCAAACAACCACAACACCTCCTGGAGGCATAATAAAAAAGGGAAATGTGTTACATTTTGATGTAGTTGTTGGATTGGCCAACCTATGGATAGATATACACCAGACTGGTGTTGGCGACTGAAGAAGTGCGGTCTTGAGATAATATGTTGTAGCTTTGTATGTAATATATAATAAATAACACATGTTCAATAGCCACGTTGTGTGAATGAATACTACAGTGAACCTTATGTCTTGAACACTTTATGAATCATGTACATAAAACCAGACCATCCTGGCCTTGGATATGATAAAAATGGTAACATTTTTCAAAGTGTATTGGCTCTTTAAAGATTTTAGGCATTGCAACTCTTTGTACTGATTTCTTGTGATTCGGGATCTGATACTGTTAACAATTTGTTTTTCCTGCAGTGGTAAGACAGTGTGTTGGAATTACCTTCTTGAGTTCAACTCTAGATGTGATCTTGCCAAGAGTTACTGCTGCCATAAAAACCATGTTGTGGAAGATGCCATGTCCATCAGGTGTATTAATGTTAAGGTCTGCGTTATCTCCAACACACTGGACAAACAGATCAGAATCTATTAATGTATCAAAATTTGCAATTGTTGTTACACTTCTCACATATTTATGTACTTCAATGTAGGTGGAACAGAAGCCATGCCGGTGTAGAGTATCAATCAAAAACTTAAAAATGATGGTGCATTTTCATTACCAGCCCCAGTTTGAGAGGCACAACAAAATATTGTGGCTTTATTGATTGCGTAATAGCTTTCTCAAAAAAGGCAGATTTATTTTTGCCTATTACTATAATTACTCATTAATTCTTTTAGACTGTCTGGTAATAGGCTCATTTCTTTATAGAAGCCATATTTTCAGTCTGTGGGTAATACGTTGGAAACTACACAAATGTTGGGAAGGTCCCTACAGAATTCTGAAGAAGATCAATGATGTGGTCTTTTGGATTTGTCATCAAGACTCTCTGGTGAAGCAGAAGGTTGTCCACATCGACAGACTTGCACTCTACGAAAGTCCGGATGTTGAAGAGTCTGTTCAGGATGAACAGACTGGAGGAAGAGGCAGTGTTACGTGCTCACTGCTTTGTTTTGCACGAGTCAGTGGAAGTGAAGGACAGAGCTGTTATATGATAGTGGCGGTGTCAAGTCAATGGAATGTTTTGAATGACAAGCAAGCAAAAACCAGGAACTGCATATCTGTTACAAAAAGCAAGCCGATGCTGTAATCCTTTTAGTGGCCTGCACTGCTGATCTTGGTTGTATTGGGTTTCTGTATTTATCTGAAGAATTTTCTAGTGGTGTGCTGCCCTAAATTCTATAAGCGTGACTCGGGGTGCATCGAACTTTTCAGGTCAAGGTCAGCAGATTATAAATAGTGTGATGGGCCTCCGGGCCAGGAGTTGTGGAATGGATGAGTGGCAGAGTTTCAGTGATAGACAACGAGCCGTGAGAGAAGTGACCAGCGGAAGGGAATCTGCGACTGCGAGTATCAAATAGTGAAGAGTGCAGCTGGCAGGTTGGACTATTACACTAGATGCATGAGTGAAAGACATTACAAATTATGGTAACAGACAGACTGAACGTGTGCTAATTAGAATTGAAATAGACATTAAAAATTGTGCTCAATGAGAAATAAAAAAAGTAAGAGTGGGCATATATAATTTAATGCTGAAAATAATAGCTGTGTGCATAAATTAAAAATTAAATTTTAATATTTTATTATATTATATTAACTGTCCTGCGTGTGCACTGATGCACTCTACGGCACTGAGTGAGTTCACAAGGTAGTCCCTCTGGCAGCTTGTACAGGATGCCAGGTCACGCCCTGGTCCCTCGCGTTAGCATCGATTGCTTAAGACCTTGTACATGCATTCGGCTAGTCGGTCAAGTAGTGTTGGTGTTGAAGTGGCATATGTTGGCATATGAAGGCAATTGCAAATGCTCACTTGGGGAAAGAGTGATTGTTTTTTGCTTTACTGCAAATGACACAACGGTCTGCGGGCCAACACTCCATCCTGAAGTTGGTCATGTGCGTGGGTGCGCAGCTGCATGATGTAGGTGCACAGGTGGTGCTGCACAGAAATCTTTGGTGGGACTAGGGCCATCTTGCTCATGAGGGTGTCCCGTGTATGTGGACAGCTGCTTAGGTGGTGGTTATCGCGACAGTTGCAGGGGTGAGGGGTGCATGCTCTCCCTCCCCTACAACAGGTGGTACAGCTGACTGGAGGGATACATGGAGGCTTGGTAGGGGGAGGAGGCTCGCTCCCTTTGTTCCCAGGAATACATCACCAAAATGGTGACGTTTTCGCACTCCGTTCATGCCAACTGCTGTAATGGCAGCTCCATTAACCGTCACCCTCGTTGCCACGTAATTTTGCCACACAAAAGGGTGTCAATTGACACGTTTCAGTGTGGTCACAGGGTCTGACATATGAAATTGATGTCTAGAGGGTGCCAGCTAACCAGTTAAGGGAATCCGGTCGGGTTAGCAGGAGACTCTTGTGGTGGGCCGCGGTCAAAAAGCCTGGGCTAAAGGACACTGTGCCCTATGTCTTAATGAGATCATACATGATGACTGACGTCGTCTGCTAAGTAGACGACGAAACATGTACACACCCATAGGCTGGAATATTTTGGCTCCCCAGCATGCCGTTCCAATGAACAGACATAAACACTTCAAAACACAAAAATACACACTGACTTACGTGACGTAGATAATGTGACAGGTAGTGATGGTTATGAGGACCCATCCCGCTTAAACTCTCCACGAAGCTGACATAAAGTACATATACACATCAGCTTCGAAATACGAGTTGTATTGAAGAAATCCAAATGAGATGGTTCATAAAAAGTTAAGCGGGCATGTGGCACGAGGCCCCACACTGGCCTAAGTTGACTTTCACAAAGCGTCGAGCGGACGCTGAATAAAAATTAAGTAGAAGTTATGCTGGAGGGGCGTGAGTCTGCTCCAGAAGGGAGGCAAACTTGGTGCATGAAGTATAATAAAAGATTGCAGTAATTTACAGTTTATGGATGTGAAGTGATTGGCACGCAAAAGTTGCTCCACCTTCAAGCCACATGACCTGACCTGATGCCAGCTCTTGCCAGACTAAAGAGGGGTTGGCGAGACGGTGGTAACGGTAGTTGTCCCATCGGCTGCCAAAAGAGAATTTCCCTCAAAATAAACTAAATTAATTTTATGTACCTTATAACACTGATGAATACATTACATTTTGGACTGCATCAGGTACTGTTGACATTGACGCAAGAAAAAGTAATGAAAATTGTGTTATAATAATTTTTATAGAATTTTCAATTTTTTTTTTAAATTAAGTCTTTTTGTAACCTGAAAAGCAAATACATGTACCCAACCTTTTTACACACTGAACAAATGACTTTGTTTTAGTTAAAATGTCAATTTAATTAATATTTAAATTACGTTAAATTTTATGAAGATTTTTGTGGTGGCCCAGTTTGGATTTGGATGTCCCACTGCTGGAGTCAAAAAATATTCTTTTAGTTAATTATGCAAAGCACTTATTAAAGACGTCATTCACAGCTGGAATGTTCATTTAATGAGTGTTAAACAATCCACTAATTGGATTTCAAAAAGGTTGCTGGATGCTCTGGATCACATTGGTCACTTGGTCTGCACTTTGCACTTGTACAGCTCTGGTGTTTGTGTAAGATACCTCTCACATTCATGTTCATGTGTGGTGGTGCAATAATTATGGTGGCAAGTGCCAAATTATGGTTAGGCTGTTTAACTATGCTGGGTGATGGTTATGCTTTGTGGTACTGATAATTTTTGCACTTACTCATGTTGCATGCCTTGGCCGCTTGGCCTCTGTTTGAATTGCATATGACCAGTGTTGGGTGCAGATGGTACCTACCTGCTCCTCTAGGTGGTGTACGCAGGTCGACAAGGGCTATGGGGGAAGCCGCAGCCGGCATCAAAATCTAACTTTAAAAAAGGCATATTGTGTTTAGATTCTTCATCTTGTGATAGAAAATTATTCTGAGTAATTGCACTAAAGCTGGTTTTGCCCATTAAATGCTGCAATGGTTTTTGTGTTACATACTGTTTTTCTATAGTTAGAATGAACTGGCTGATATGCACGTGTTTTTATATCACTTCCTCTTGATTCACTTGCGATGTTTATTCCTGTACTTCCTTTGCTTCCTAATTTCCCTGTATTTTTGTTAGATAGATGTTTGCCACAAAGATCATACTTTTCATTTCCATCATAATTCCATGAGCTCACAGTTATCAGTATCTGAAACAATAACATAAACATTGACTACAGAAACAAAAAAAAATGTGTTCATGACTCTGAAATGATCCCAACAATCATTTCAAATGCCTTCAATCATCTTACTGACAAGCAGTTGTTTAAATCACATATATTAATAGCTTTCAACATTCCTGGTACAAATTCCTTTAACTTTTATGTATATGTGTAAGAATTTGGGTCCACATGCCAATAATTAATTTGCAACTTACTGATGTCAACAATAAATCAAATAAGGCAGTTTTCCCATACTTATATTTTTCTAGATTTTTAATATCTCATCATGGATACTTTCCATTGTCTAAAAAATCTTATTTTATTTCTTTTATAAATTTTTTGATGCGAAAATTTTTTTAATGCTAAAATGACTGGTCTACTGGATAGAGCTAGCAACATACAACAGCATACACAGGGTTACAGGCATTGGCAACTGTTATTAAGAAGGGCTGGTCTCAGAATAAAGGAGATATACCAAATTTCAGACATGATGCGAGAATACTGGCACTGCAGAAAAGTTGTGTCATGATGGCATGATTTCAGAGGGGAGCGTCATGTTGTGCCGCAGGTAATGGGGATAGAAGTTCTATACATAACATATTCAAGCACAAAACAAGAGATACATTGTACTGGCCACACATGAAGATTGACCTACAAAGGTAGGTTAGTAGTTGCATATTGTACTGTTACATGCTTCCTGCTCTGCATCACTTCCCTTACCCTGTCCCGTTTGAGCGAGCAAAACAGTGTGCAGAGTGCAATGTAATGCGATAAGTGCGCAACAATTCACAAATGAGAGTCATTGTGTGTGCCAGATAAGCCTCTCAAGACTTATGCGCTCCTGACATTCAGCATATTGAATTTATGCGGTTATCTTTGAAAGAATGTTCTGGTCATTACCCTAGCTTCTCTCAGGGACTCGAGGTGCAGGGAACCTTCTAGATTGGGACAGTAAGACTAATACTTAAGCCAGGATGGGCCTCCGAGCCGACACTATATTTTTTGGAGGGTTGTGCGACCTTAAGCACCAGGTGTATGGAGACAGTAAAGCAACACGTGCCAGCAAGAGTAACCAGCGGGTATGAAGTCTTTGGACTGAAAGTATCAGTACAGAGGGGAGTGAGATGGATGGGTGGGACTAATTTATTGGACATTAGGAATGATGGCAATGGACAGATATATGTGTAATTAATAAGTGTGAATTAAATAACTGCAGCCAATATAGATACATTGATATGAACTTTAATTAGAATTGGGATTGTCATTAAATATTCCATTCACTGATAATAACAAGAGTAATAGTGGAGATAGGTAGTTTAATGTTGTAAATAACAGCTGTATGAATAAATTAAAAAATCTAATTTAGCAATTTTATTTTTATCAACACCTCCATTCCTCACGAACTTGGATATGCCCATACGCTGGTATCAGAAGGGGGATGGAGGCATTCAATTCTAAATTAAGTTAGGAAAAATGTTAGTAATTAGTGATATTAAAACTAATTAATTGTAATAGCTGTAGACCAAATAAAATTAAGAATCATCCTACAATCATTTCAATGACTGTTAACTAGAAAAATGTATGCAGAACTGGAAGCACTGTGACCATTAATTGAGGGGTTAGGTAGCCAAGTGAGTGCAAGTGTTAATAGTCTTGATAAAAAAAGCTAATAGTGTGAACGAAGCTGTAAATACTCAAATTAGTAGTGTAAATACCCAGTTAACTAATGTGAGTGAATTAGTAGATAGGAAAATTGACTCTGTAAATGAAGATTTAGATAGGAAAATAGAAGACATGAGTGAGTTAGTGAATACGAGAATTGACAGTGTAAATGAAAGGATGGACAGTGTAACTGAAGTTGTGGACAGTGTCAGCAGTATGATGGACAGTGTTGAGAGCGAATTGAGTGCAATGAAGAAGGATTGGCAGGAATTTCTTCAGCAGCAGAGATTTACTATCACCATACTGGCAGCTGAGAAAAGTGGGGAAGCAGTGCAAGTTGTAACCAATACAGCAACATCTGAGGATAGCCAGCGGCTCTGCAACATTGGTGTTACACAGCCAGTAGTGAGGGCCAGACATCTTGGTGGGAGTACCAACACTATTTTGAAATAGTCACCACTCTTAATGACTGATCAGATGAACAGTGGGCTTGCTACCTTACTGTTGTACTGACAGGCTCCGCACTGAGCAAACTACAATCTCTGCGAGAGTGACATCAACTGGATTATCCCACACTGATGTCAGTCTTGGAGCTACATTTCAGTAATAGATACCTGCAAATGCCCAACTGTGAAGCTGCACCTAGCGGCCACAGGGGAGCCACTGCTGGAGCTATGGCAAGAAATTATGCGGCTGTCCCACCTATCTCTGGAGGCGTGCCTCAAGGAGGCGTGTGATGTTATCGCAGTTGGCTTCTTTATCGTTGCCATTGCCAACACAGAGGTACGCAAGCGGTATGCCTAACTCCACCCCACACCTCGCATGATGCTCTGACCTGAGCACTGGAGATGGAGTCAGCAAGACAGGGGTTTGCACCCTGATGTCCAGAACAGGAAGTGACATTAAACAAAGATGACGACAACAGCATTAAGAAGACACTGAAGGAGTTGCAGATGGCTATGAGGGACATCACTTCTAGTGTCCATGCTTCAGAGATTTACCGTCCCTCACCCAATCGGCCTGAGTTTTGGTCATATGGCACCTGAGAGTCTACTGCTCACAGCAGCAGCAGAAATAGGAGCAGCAGGTAGAGAGACTGTGAGATGAAAGACAAATGGCTTCTATGAATTAAGTCAAGCACTTATGTGAAGAACATTGTGAACTTTGTCATATGCCCAACAACTGAGACACTGCATCGACGAACTGATGCTGCAAGCTGTACACCTCACAAAGCAGTTAGAAAATGTGCACGATGCCCTGTGTGCACTCTCCAGACGCCCTTTGCACACTGTGCCACACAGCCGTGAAAGGAGCCCATGGCATGGAGCCAGCGATGTGACAGCCCCTTTCAACATTGATTGAGGATGACAGTCCCATGGAGGATATGCTTCGGGACGCAAAGAACTGGCTGCGTGAGCTCGAGGAGAGTGGTGCAGTCGACATGAGCTACCAGTGCTGTAGGGTACATAAGTCAAGAATCCTGCCACAGCTCCACACTTCCACGAGCCATAGTCTAGGAATGTCTGGCATTCCTTGCAGAGAGTATTTTGGGCAGGCATCTGCTGTTCCAGTGAGAAATAACCAAAATCTGTGGCATCCACCACAAGTACCAGCACATTTCAGATTGGTAGACGTAGTCTAAAAGAAGATGCAGGGGAAAATACTGTAGTTGGATCATAATTTCAAACAAATAATAAAAGGATTAGCCTGTCTGTAAGACACCAACGACCATGTTCTAATAGATTGAGATAATCCAACACCACATCAAACAGGGGCGTACAGAAAACTGGCATTTAGCTAGACATGTTGCCAAAAACAACTTTTAATTTGGTCACATGGCCAACAAAGCAGCGGTGGAACTTAGCAAGTTTCGAAGATTATTCTGTGGTTTTTCATACACAGCAAGAGCCTTTAAGATATTGTGACATGATGAAGAGCTTGTATGACAAGATAATGTTGGGTGAGATATTTCAAGGACAACTGGTGTGACTGTACAACCCACAGAGGTGAAAAGGGTATTGCCCGAAGCTGCAGAAATATTGGGAAGGCAGCTACAAGATTCTGAAGAAGATCAATTATGTTTTCCTTTGGATTTGTTGTTAAGGCTCTCAGGCGAAGCTGATGGCTGTCCACATCAATCCATTGGCTCTCTATGAAGATCTGGTTTTTGCAGTGTCTGTTTGGAATGAACAAACTTGAGGAGGGGGCAGTGTTAAATGTTTTCTGTTATGCATCACTTCCCTTGCCCCATCCCACTCAAGCAAGCAAAACAGTGTGCCAAGGGCATAGTTGTAACGTAAGAAGTGCCCGACAATTTACAAAAGGCATGCCACCATGTGTGCCATATAAGGCTATCAGGATTTGTTCGCTCGTGACCTTCAGCGGATTGAATTTCTGGTGTTATCTTTGGAAGAATGTTCTGGTAATTTCCCTAGCATCTCTCAGCAAGACTCCAGGTGTAGGGAACCTTCTAGATTGGGCCAAGCAAGACTACTTAAGCCACGATGGGCTGCGAGACATCAGTATAGTTTTTGGAGGACTGTGCGACCTTAAGTACCAGTTGTGCGAAGACAATGAAACGACAAGCCAGCAAAGTGACTAGTGCTAGCAAGAGTGTCCAGCGGGAGTTAAGTCTGTGGACTGTGAGCATTGTACAGTGGAGAGTGAGACTGATGGGTGGGACTTTTGAACTGGATGTGTGAGTGATAGACATTTGGAATGATGGCTATGAACAGGTTGAATATGTGTAAATAATGAGTGTGAATTAAATTACTGTAATGAAGATAGACACATTGATATGGACTTTAATTAGAATTGAGATAGACATTAAATATTGCACTGTGCTGTCACGTGGCCTAGGCGAAAACAGTGTCCACATTGTAACAGTACATTTGAGTGCTTGAAAGGGAAAATCTGTAGTTGCAGTCCAAATACGTGCACAATAGCTTTTAACTGCATCTCTGCCTCTTTAGGTATGTTAATTTCGTACATTTTAAGGGGCTCTATGTTTCTATCATACATTTGATGTATGGTGTTGACCGGAATGTTTTGTGACAGCAAATTACCGGTTATGTGGTCTAGATTTGTGTTGGCTGGAATGTGTTTAATAACGTACTTTAGCTGCCTTTCGTCAAACATATGTGTGACGAAGAACTGTAGGTTTAGGTGTTGGATTGCCTTAAGAGCTCTGTGATAGTCTGCGATGTTTCTGAAGTAATACATTGTACCCCTGTTAGTGTTTTTGGCGGGAAATGTAATGTCACTGCTAGTTAGACTGTCGTAGAATCCATGGTATGGCTTGTTGGCTGTGTGCATCACACTTGTTGGGGCCGACTTGAAGGGATGTGCAGTGCTGCTGCATTGCTTCTAGATTGCTGGCTGCTGCGTCACTTGTAGATTGCTGGTTGGCTGCATCGCTTGTAGTCTGCTGGCTGGCATTGTGAACCTCAGGCACTGGAGTAGGCTGCGAAGGTGCGGTTGTTTCGCTGCTGCTGTTGCTGCTATGGTTGCTTGTGCAAGGTTCACTTGTATTAAGTGTGCTAGAGAGTCTAATTCCTGTGTACACTTCTGCTCAGTGTAACTGGTATTGTTGCTAGCTGTTGCAGGGACAGTGGTTGCATGGTGATTCAATGCCTGAACCTTGGTTACTTGTATGGGTAGGCCACTGCTGGCCTGTTGCTTATGTCTGTTATAGACTAAGGAGTTAACTTCGGTTATCGTTGTATCTATGTCTGTAGACACAACATGTCGATCTGGAAAACTCATTGTCAAGCTAACCTACAAATATTACAAAGTGCATCTGACCATCCCCCGGTGCTAGGTTAGCAGGGTTCAGGCTAGGCTCAAGATGTCACTGCTACCTCAGGTGGTTCCACGCTATTTTAAGACCCTATGATTCAGCGGGAGACCATCCTTCCTGGTGTGTGTCTCACTGCTGACCGAGATCCAGACTATCTGCAATCTGCGTCACACTGAAATCTACCTCAATCAGTTCTGAAATTTGGGATTTAACACTGCTGTCTCTGGGAGGCTGCTCCTGATTGGCTGGACTCATCTGTAAATCCACAGGATGGCTTGCTCCTCATTGGCTGAGGTGGTTGGCCAGTCCTATAGAGTCAGCTCTAGCTGCCCTGAATGGCTGGGCTCGTTGGCTAGTCACAGGCTGGCCTGCTTGTGATTTGCTGAGGTGATTGGCCAATCTGGTTGAGTCTGCTGCCGTTTCCTTGAAATCACTTTGTTTTGAGTCATACACAAAAAGAGGTGCCCATATTTTATTTAGTTTGTAGCTATCTTCCCTGTTAGTGTTGTTGAGATATTTGAATATTTTCTATTGCCTCCCTCTTTGTTCTTGATCTGTACATTGGAATATTAGCTTTTGTGCTGTAATTCTCTAAATTGATGCTGTACTTGGTTTCCATGGAATGTTCTGCTATAGCTGACTGTTGATTTTCATACTCATATGCCGTAATATTTTCTTCTATCCTAATTGTTGTTTTTCTGCTGGTTTGGCCTATGTAAACTGTTCCACATGAGCTAAGAACTTGATATACACCTGCCTGTTCTTTCGGTGGTGTTTTGTTTTTCACTGATCCAAGGATACCATCAACCTTGTTGATTTGTTTTATGACAGTGTGTATGCCATACTTCCAGAGTAGGCAGACCAGTCGGTCAGTGGTTCCTTTTATGTAAGGCAGTACAAATGGGTTTTTATGATGTTATTTTATTGCTTTCCTCAACTGCTCCTTGATGATCAGCTGCTTCTCATGTTGGGGATAACCATTTGCTTTTAGAGCAGTAGTTAAGCATTTAATTTCAGCTGCAAGATACTGATTTTTACAGACATTTTTCACCCTGTTAATGTTGAGATTACTGCCCTTTTTTGTGAAAGGGGATGTTGGGAGTCTGCTTGTAGGTATATATCAGTAGGTTTCCTTTAGACTGCGTGGTCCAAAGTGCAGTCTTGTCTTTTGTATACTAAGACATCCAAGAAGGGGAGCTGGCCATTGTTATCTATCTCTATGATGAACTGTACATTATGATGAATGCTGTTCAGATGGTCCAGGAGTTGATGTAGTTTCTCCTCTCCATGACTCCAAACTACAATGCTGTCTTATACATACCTAACTGTGTTTAGATTGATAGGGGATGGAATTGATTGCTCTCTCTTTAAACTTGGCCGTAAAGGTGTTGGCCAGAAAAAGGAAAAGAGATGCACCCATAGCTGTGCCTTCATTTAGCACATATACCACCCCTTGGTATGAAAAGAAAGTTGAAGTGACACAGTGCTCTGTGAGCTTCACAAGTTCTTTGCTGAGGCTGTCGTTGACAAGGTTATCAAGTAGAATATGGAAAGTTTATGGGACAGGCACCTTTGTGAAGAGGGAAACGTCATCAAAGCATACCTGAATATCTATGGGATTCAAAGAAATTTTTTTCAAGATTCCCACAAAATGGGCAGAGTTCTGAACATGAGATGCTGGGGTGTGTAAGGTTGGTTGTAAGAGATTTTTTTTAGGTATTTGGCTAGAAGGTGAATAGGTGAGCCAATGGCACTAACTATAGGTCGAAGAGGAGTATAATTTTATGGATTTTCGGAAGACTATAGACAACAGGTGTTATGGGTTCTTTGATAGCGTCATTTTTTTGACCTCGTCTTCTATAGATGACTTGGCTATAAGTTTCTTGGTCACAGGCTCAATTTTCTTGAGCGGGTGGTTGCCCATAGAAGACTACGTGTGATGTGGAATCAGCATTCCTTCACTTGCCTGCAATTCCAGCAGATGAAATTAGAGCTGAGACTATGACAATTCTATGCAAGGCCAAACCACCGCCATCCAAGTAAACCGAGAAGAAAAGAGAGCACTGAGAGAACTGCAGCATAATAAAGAAATAAAGATAACAAGGGAAATTATACTGTTCTGCTGACCACCCATGATTATGAAGCCAAGATCACTGAACTCCTGTCTGACACAGTCTATTTGGATGTTAGTCTGAACGTGCCCAAGAAAATTGAGTCTATGGCCAAGAAACTTACAGCCGTGTGTCATTCATAGAATATGAGGTCAAGAAATGCCATATTGTCTAATATTCCAGGACACCTGCTTTCTATTGTCTTAAAAAAATACCTAAACAAGCTCTTACAACCAGCCCTACCCAACACAGCTTCTCATGTACAGAACTCTGCCCATTTTGTGAAATTATTAAAAAAAATCTCTTTGAAACCCAAAGATATCCCGGTCAGCTTTGATGTTCTTTCCTTCTTCACTAAGGTGCCAGTACCTGAAGCTCTCCAGATTCTACTTGATAACCTTTGCAACAACAGCTTCAGTAAAGAACTTGTGATGCTCGCAGAACACTGCATCACTTCAACTTTCTTTTCATACCAAGAGGAGATATATGTACAAAATGAAGGCACAACTATGGGCTCACCTGTTTCCCCTTTACTGACCTACACTTTTATGGCCAAGTTTGAATATACAGCAATCCACTCCAGCCCCTACCAACCTAAACCCTGGGTTAGGAATGTAGAAGACACATTGTGGTTTGTAGTCAAGTAGAGGAGAAACTATATTACTTCATGGACCATCTGAGCAGCATCCATCCCAATGTACGTTTCACCATAGAGACTGAAAACATAGACGATCACCTTCTTAGATGTCATGGTATAAAAAAGACCATATTGCACACAGTCTACAGGAAACCTACCCATACTGATAGATACCTACAAGCAGACTCCCACCATCACAAAGGACAGTAATCTCAACATTAGCAGGATGAAAAATATCTGTGAAGATCAACATCTTGCAGCTGAAATAGAATGTCTAACAACTGCACTAAAAGCAAGTGGTTTTATCTTTGAAGTTTAATAGTAATGGTGAGTACATGTTGTTATAATGGTTTGATTGAACTGTGTCCATTGCCAACCATGAGACTAAATAAAAATCTCATGCACACACATACAACTCAGCAAGACAAAAGACAAAGAAACCTTTTACAACACCACAGACAGAATATTAGAAAAAGTTGTTTTCCTTGTCAATGAAAAATAATTATGTATATAATTAAAACCACAAAAATTTGTACGAACAGTTTATTATTACAAAACAGGACAGGCAATGAATGCAAACCAAAAGAAAAGACAACACGATGATGAACCCACCACACAATTAAACAAAACAGTGCAAAAATAAATATCAGTGGACACAGCTAAACAATAAAATGCAAAACACTCACAAAAATAGGACAAAAACCATAATGAAACACAAGTCAGGAAGAGTATTCCTTGTCATATTATAAAACAAAAAAATCAGCACTGCAAACAACACGGGAACCACAAAAATAACCAGAGAAAGTAATACATAAACTAAACTAACCTACCTATTCCCACCACATTGGAACTAATAACACTGTGAACAAACACTACTTACTTCCAGTTTGAATACAAGTTCTACAAAAATATATGGAATGGCAATGGGATCTTCTCTCTCTCCTTTCATGGCTAACATTTTCATGGAAAATTTCGAGCAGGAAGTATTCCCTGGAACAGACACTCCGCCCAAGGTCTGGTTCCGATATGTTGACGACACATTTCTGATTTGGCAGCATGGTCAAGACAAACTCAAGGAATTTGCCGACTTCATCTCCTGCAGACCATCTATAGTTCTCTTATGAAACCGAAAGCAATAACTCGCTCCCCTTCTTGGATATTCTTGTATGCAGAAAAAATAATACCATCAGCACCACAGTATATCGGATACCAATGCACACTAGTCAGTATTTGCATTTCACTTCCAACCACACACACAGCACAAAATCAGGCACTATTCTTACATTGGTAAACAGGCCCGTGAGCCTATTCTTGGATGGGAAAATTAAACAAAAAGATTTGGACCACATAAAGAAAGAACTGCTATCAATGCCCACACAAATTCATTAAAAATATGATACATCCAGACAATTCAATAATCACAAAACCAGAGAACAAAGAAACTCCTGCAGCTACTGTAGTTATTCCATATGTTAAAGGACTATCGGAAAAAATACTGAGACTGGCTAAGAAACACAACACATGCACTGCCTTCAAACCCACTACAACAATAAAAACAATACTAACAAAAGTAAAACCTGCCAGTGATCAACAACACATATAAGAATGTATTTACCAGATTCCTTGTTAGTGCTGCAGTGTTACATAGGGGAAACAGGCCGACCACTGTCCACCCGTGTCAAGGAACACAAAATACTAAACAGGGGAAACACAAAAATCAAGACTAGCTGAACATGCCTGGTCAAATAATCATAAGATTCTGTGGGAAAATTCTATACCCATAGCCAAAGAGGAAAATGCCATTAAAAGAAAAATCAAGAATCGGCTTTCATCAACTGCAATAGTAATGTGACAAGTCAACAGAGCACAGAATTAAAGGGAATATGGCTACCAATAATTGAAAACAAAGTTTTGTGGTCCAAAATGAATAATTACACTTCAAATTTGATCTGTATTTCCACTCAACAGTACCTACACCCCATAGACTGTCTCTTGGTTCAATCGGCAAGCACTCTTCCAAGCACACCTGCCCTCCTATTGGTGTGCTCGGATGATTGCCAGAATCGTATGTATACTCCCTGTTTTTCCACCTCAGCTCAGTCTACTGCAATTGTCCTTTTAGTGTCTCACCTGAATAGGGGGACAGATTTCAGGCCCTGAAACGTTGTAAAGACTTATTATTTTTGTGTTATTTTCATCACTCTGTCTCTTCTCTGTTGGTTTATCTATTATTTTCTCTGGTTATTTTTCTGGTTCCTGTGTTGATTTTTTTGGTTTTGTAATCTGACAGGGAATACTAAGCCTGACTTGTGTTTCATTGTGCTTTTTGCCCTATTTGTGTGTGTGTTGAGTTTTATTGTTTAGCTGTGTCCACTGATATTGTTTTTTGCACTGTTTTGTTCACTTGTGTGGTGTTTTAGTTTTCATAATCATTTTGTCTTGTCTTTTGGTTTGCTTTTGTGTCAGTCCTGTTTTGTAATAATAAGCTCTTGGTTCATCTTTTTGTTGTTATAATTATATATGTATATATATATATTTATTTATTTTTTGTTGACAAATAAACAGTTTTTCTTAATTATCTATCTGTAGTGATGTAAAAGGTTTTTTTGTTTTTTGTCTTGCTGAGTTGTATGTGTGTGTGCGAGATTTTTATTTAGTGTCATGGTCGGTAGTGGACACACTCCAATAAAATAATTATAATAGTAAATGGTTATCCCCAACATGAGATACAACTGGACATCAAGAAGCAGTTGAGGAAAACAGTAAAAGAACGTCCTAAAATCCCAATTGTACTGCCTTACATAAAGGGAACCACTGACAGACTGGTCTGCTTACTCTGGAAGTATGTCATACACACTGTCATGAAACCAATCAACAAGGTTGATGGCATCCTTGGATCGGTGAAAGACAAAACACCACCGAAAGAACAGGCAGATGCATACAAAGTTCTTTGCTCATGTGGAAAAGTTTACATAGCTCAAACCAGCAAAAAAATAACAGTTGGGATAAAATAATATATAAGGGCATATGAGTATGAAAATCAACAGTCAGCTATAGCAGAACATTCCATGGAAACTACACACAGTATAAATTTTGACAAATACAGCACAATAGCTAATATTCCAATGTACAGATCAAGGATAATGAGGGAGGCAACAGAAATACTAAAACATCCCAACAACATTAACAGGAAAGATGGCTACAAACTACATAATCTATGGCCACCTCTTTTGGTGAATTACTCAAAACAAAGTAATTCCAGGGAAACGAGAGCATACTCAACAGGATTGGCGAACCACCTTAGCCAATCGCAGGCACTTCCACCTGAATATGGCAGCTGCAATGACTGCCAAAATATTGTAGAATAATTATTTATTTTGGCTCAAGCCTAGAAGTTTAGTATGTAATGATAACGGCAGCGAAAGCCTGCAATCTATACCATCAGCCATTAGTTGCAATTCTAGGTCCCGCTAAAGATGTATCCTGTTTAGCAGCAGCTATAATGCAACATTGGGCGTTGTTACTGTCTGGTAACAACTACGAGGTGCAGTACCAAAGAGGACAGGATATGGGGAATGCAAATGCTTTGTCAAGGTGCAGCTTCCACGTTCAAAACTGGTAGCGCACCCAGTCTATTCAGTGAGCATAGTTCATAATGCACTGCTACAGCCAGCTAAGATCATGCAGGATATGTAACAAGATGACATACTGAAGCTGCTGAAGGTGTATGGTTGGCTGTCACAGGTGAACAAGATGCTGAAACCATTCTTACAAAAGAAGGACTAACTGGCATTTGAGCAGGGTTTCCTATTGTGTCGGGAGTGAAAGAAGTTTGTGAAGTAATGGAATTGATACTAAACGCATTTCATTTTCTGTGCTTATGTGTGTGTGTCTATATATATATATATATATATATATGTGAGTGTGTGTGTGTTTGTGTTCATAGTTTCTAACCTTGTAAATTTTAAATACTGACATTTGCAAAAAAAGTCTGCATTTATTTATGCTAAAATAATTTATATTTATATGTTAACTGGATTGGAAATTTTAAATGTTGGCTTCTTCTGTGACATTCAAGACAACATAAACAAAAATAATAACCTCTGAAGATTAGACCAAACTTAATCATTTATATTTAAATAGAAATGGTCACAAACATCAGTGTTCACAAAGATATATTATTTACTGAAATTATCATATTTGTGTTTATAGTGTTAATTACAATAGATATTGCTTTTTGTTTTTTTATTTAATAAGCAGTTGCAATGTACATCTGAGCAGTCAGTGAAAATACTTGCTGAAAGTCACATAGTAATTTTTATTTTGATATGTGAAAGAAAACTAAACCAATGTGCTGAAAGTAGTAACTTCGCAGGGCTTTTAAAAATGCTCACTTCACCATTTACAGCCTATACACAAAAGTTATTTATGTAAAGTTTTTTTTAATCATTATACAAGTTTCCTTTGAGTTTTGATGCAAGATGCTCGCCAAGCTCAGTAGCCATTTCATACTACCCAGACAGTCAGCTTTCCACAGGCTTACTGACTGACATACATCATGTAGCTCTGGACACATTCAACCTCTTAATCTCCAATCAGCTTTAGTGTTACTAATCAGCATAAATTACTAGAATGTACTTATTTTACCTGTGTACCCTAAGGAACATGGTTATTTCTGCTGACCTATAACACCCCAGAATTTTATTTCATGTTGCCTCATGATTGGTTTTCCATGTCAGTTCACGACAAGTCTTGTATGATGTGCCTCTGTAATTAACATTGCCATGTATAATGTGCTCTGAATATATCATTCAGACAACCTAGAGGCTTGGTTTTTATTTAACTGCCTAACATTCACTTCGGGTACTGGCCCTCTCCAGAAGAATGTTTTCCTTATACATTATTCATGTTCAGTTATGTTAGCATTTAATTTTCATACCTACTGAATCATGCTACTGCAGAAGCATTGGGAATGTTTCAAAACATCTTCCTATGGTGTTCAATTGAGCCCTGGAATCACAGAGCTCTTGCTAATCCAAGATAACTGTTTAGTTGATGCCCAACCACATCAGATACCTTCATGAAACCCCTCATTGTCCAACCAATGCAACCCCTGAAGAATCTATGTTCATCCCATACATCTTGGCTCAAACAACTAATGTCTAATTATCCTTCCCATTCAGATTCCATTACTCCTTGAAACACATTGAAGTTTTGCTGTTTACTTTACCATGTCCATAATAGTAGCATAACAAAATATGATTTATGGTGAGTTGTAAAAAAACACTTAATAGGCCAAGAACTGTCGTACATTGTGTGACTGTTACAGATGACGAGCCAGAGGATCCTACAACCTCACAGAAAATTGGTGAACCAGAAAATCTTACAACTTCACAGAAAATTGGTGAACCAGAAGATCCTCCATCCTTGCAGAAAATTGGTGAACTAGAAGATCCTCCATCCTTGCAGCAAATCGGTGAGCTAGAGGATCCTGCAACCTCGCAGAAAATCGGTGAGCCAGAGGATTGCATTAGCTCACAGCAAATCTGTAAGTCAGAGGATTCACATAATGCCAGTGAGCATGAGGAGCTTATCAACCTGCAAGAATCCAGTGAACTAGAAAAGTCTTTAAGCTTGCTGCCTGCCATTATTCCAAAGGATTATGAAAGCTCAAGGAATGTTAGCAGCTGCTCCATGGAAGTGGTAAGGAACAAAATTTAATATAAACTTAAGTTCCCAGTAGGGGTTACAGGAAAATAGATTTACTCTTCTTGCAATGGATCAATTTTCTATTCTTGTAAATGTCCTATAATATTGCAAACAAATTGGAGTTTCTGAAATGGGAAAAAATTTCATGTTCATGTAAATAAAGTATTTTATAATCAAAACAAGCTACGAATGGTAGTATAATGCAAATTCTTTTTTCAGCATAGTTTATATCACACATATAAGTAATCTGTTTATTCCCATTTTAATCAAGAAAGTAATTTTATTTCATTCCAGTTAATAAATATCGACATTGCAATTATTCATTTATTTGTATGACGATCATATTATCAGATCCATAGATAGATGAGAATATCCATAACTTACATCCATAAACCATGTGGTACATATAGTGTGTATATTTAGCTATGTTTAAAAGTGATAATGTTCTCATTGCCAGATCTGCAGTGCATTTACTGAGAGCCTGCAGAAAACAGTTTATGATGCATGACTACTGTTAAATGCCCATTCAAGTAACAGTCATAGAATCTGTTCATTAGTAATACACAGCATGCATATTGCATACTGGCTTCAAGCCACTTAAAGGGGACAGTCTATTGTGAAACTGCATTTACAGTTCTATGAGGTACATGTAATGTGGATATGTGATTTTGGCAAGAGGAGATCCTTATCTGTGACCCTAAATATCAAATAAAAATCATTGAGTCAACTTTTGATGAAGCAAAGATACCCATTTTAATGCATCCCACCAAGCACAATGTGTTTACAGAGGAGATATTGCCAGTAGTGCCAGACTTCAAGGTATACCCTTAACACTTGTTCTTTGCATGAATTTAANCCTTAACACTTGTTCTTTGCACGAATTTAACTGTATCCAGGTGAACTACAGAGGATGCAACACTGGCGACAAGGTAAAGTAATTAACGCATGATGCAGCATTGATATTGGGACGTTGTCAGGCACTACATAACCTACAATGGCATTGTTTACTCCTTTTGGCAAATTTTTTCTGTACTGGGACGCGTGGAAAACGTACTCAGAGCATTTATTATATTACTTCTTAGCACACAAAGTGATGGATAAGGAATAGAATAAGGCAATCTTTTTTTATGGTATGCATTGCTGATCTGTACAACATAGTGGCATCATTGGTCCTATCAAAGGCTATGAGCTAGGTGGACATAGCAGAGATTTTCGAGACGTTATCACATCATTTCGAACCCAAACCGATCAAAATTGTGGAGTCATACAAGTTCCGCGAGTGTGATTAGCACAAGGGTGAATCAATTTCCAACTATGTTACTGAACTGCGACGATTATCGGCGCATTGCAACTTTCAAGATGTGAACAGAATGCTACGAGATCGGTTAGTGTGTGAAGTGTGCTACAAAGCACTCCAGCATTCATTTCTGCCCAAGGACAAGTTGACATTCCAGGCAGCTTTGGATATGGCCGTGACAGCAGAAGCGTTCCCTCAGAATGCAAGTGATTTACAGGGTAAGGTGATTGAGGTGGCAGAGGAAGTGAATCAAGTGAGTGTTTCCAGGCATTTCCCCCCACCCAGGAACAAATTCAACCGGGATGGGCCATATACACTGCTTACAGTGCACCAGAATAACCACCTTGCTGGCGTTGCAATAGCCTGCACAACCCAGAGAATTGCAGGCACCGGAGCATTGTGTACAATTTCTGCTCCAAGCAAGGGCATTTGGAGCGAGCATGTATAGCTTAAAGGAAACAGACAGATCAAGCCCGAGATGGCCGCACAAAAATGAAGCTGAACCAGAGAAGTGAGGTCTACAGTGTAGTGGACAAGAGGGATTTGTCTGAGAAATATTCTACCTTGTAGAGCCTGTATAGCTTGCTCACGCAGTCACTAAAGAGCCAGCCACCAATACAAATGACAGTAAGGTTGGATGGCAGGGAATTAGTCATGGATGTCGATACAGGAGCTGGTTTTACAATTATCAGCAACGATATCTTTGAGCGGTTGTGGCCAGAGAGAGTTGAACTACAAGAAGCTATATTACTGTTGCACACTTTGTCTCAAGAGAATTTTAGAGTACTAGGGTTTTTTGAGGAGCATGTGCATACCAAAGTTGCAGATGCTACATTACCCTTGCTGGTGGCTGAAGGGAAGGGACCTAGTCTCTTGGGGCATAGCTGGTTAGAACCCCTAGGCATATCTGTGGAGGGTATCTTCACAGTACAGCCTGAAGAAACAGTCAAAATGGTAAGTCAGCATCCAAAGTTATTTGCGAGTGTCGAGATGTGGCAATACACAGGACCACCTGTACGCGTAGAGATTGAGCCAGATACAAAACCAGTATTCCAGAAGTGCCGTCCAGTAGCATTCGCACTATGAGATAGCATGGAAAAGGAAATAGATAGATTAGTGGAGCAGGGCGGTTACGAGCCTATCACCTATTCAAATTGGACGACTTCTATTGTCGTCCATAAAGCACATGGACCAGTGCGCTTCTGTGGGGATTACAAGTGTACATTGAATAGGGTGTGCAAGAAGGAGGTCTACCCACTCCCTACAACCAATCTGGTATTTTCTAATTTATCAGGAGGTAAGACAAGTTGGACTTGGCAGATGCATATCTGCAGGTGTCAGTAGATGAGGAAGCTTCCAACTTATTGAAGATGAACACCATGAAGGGCTGTTCAGAGTGAAGTGGTTGCCTTTTGGTGTCAGTTGTGCCACGGCAGTGTTTCAAAGATTAATGGAGACTATACTGCCAGGGATACCAGGAGTGATGGTGATGCTGGACGATATCCCCATTACAGACCTAGAAGAAGAGCAGCACTGGCAGCAAGTGCATCAGGTCATTAGTCGCATTGAGGAAGCCGGGTTGCGATCAAAAAAGTATAAGTGCAGGTTTTCAGTGCCATCAGTGAAACTTTTAGGATATTGCGTGGATGATGCTGGGTTACATCTGACATTAGAGAAAGTGGAAGCTATCCACCAGACTCCAGCACCTATGTGTAAGAAAGAATTACAAGCATTTCTAGGGTTGCTGAATTTCTACGACAGGTTCCTCCATGACAAGGCTAGTGTAACATTGTCTGCTGGACAAAGGGAGGCAGTGAGAATGGTCAAAGGCCCACAATGATGCATTTTGTGCTGTAAAGGAACTTCTTCAGTTGATCTTCGTGTTGGTGCATTACGATGTGATGAAGCCATTGACGCTGACCTGTGATGCCTCCGAGTATGGTCTGGGAGCAGTGCTCGCTCATGTCGGAGAGGATGGGAGTGAAATAGCCATCATATTTGGTTCATGCACCTTACAGAAGCAAGAGGACTATGCTCAAATTGATAGGGAGGCGTTAACGATTATGTTTGGAGTCATAAAGTTCAGGCAGTGTGTAACAGCTCTACCCTTCACGGTTGTTACTAATCACCAACCACTTTTAAGGTTGTTAGACCCTTCTAGGCAGACCCCAGATATTTTGTCCCAGAGACTTCTGTGTTGGAGCTTATGGCTAGCAATGTTCAACTACAAGCTTGTGTACAGACTAGGGCCAAGCATAGGGCTCGCCGATGCCCTAACTAGGCTGGCGCTAGATAGACCAGGAAGGGAAAGCCCAGCTGTAGGGGATGTACTGATGTTGGAAGTCTTACCAGATCCCTCACTTGAAGCTACACGGATTACACGATTGACTGAAGTGGACCCGGTACTGTGTGTGGTCAGGAAGAACACCAGTATAGGCTGGCTGCGAGCAGAGGTTGTGTAAGAAGAGCTCAAACCCTACTGGAACTGGAGAAGTGAATTATCTCTATAAAGGCTGTGTTCTGTGGGGAAACAGAGTGACAATACCTTCAGTGTTCCGAAAGCATTTGTTGGGAGTGCTGCATGCAGCTCATGATGATGTAGTGAGGTCAGAAGCAGTTGCGCGCAGTTACACGTTGTGGCCCAAAATTGACACTGACATTGAGCACTTCGTAGGAGAGTGCCAGTAAGGGCAACAGTTCCGTGCTAACCCGCCCAAGAATAAGAGCATTGGCTGGGAGCAGGAAGCTAGACCATGGACCAGGGTCCACATCAATTTCTTCAGGCCATTCTAGGGTAAAGTGTTCCTGATTGCAGTTGATGCTTTTTCAAAATATGCCAGATGTTAAAATTGTACTATCAATGTCATCTGCAGCAGTAGTTCGAAAGTTGAGGGGCATTTTTAGCATTCACGGAATAACTGAATGTATTGTTGCAAACAACAGGTTTTCTTTTGTGACCAAAGAGATGGAATGTTTTGTGAGGAAGAGTGGTACAAGGCTGATTCGATCAACACCATTCCGTCCATCTAGCAATGGTCAAGCAAAATACATGGTCCAAACTGTCAAGGTAAAGCTGAAGAATCTAACTCTTGGTGATTGGTTAACCAGACATGCCAGGATGTTATTTACGCTGTGAACTACCAGGCATTGGTAGCCAGAAGACTCCAGCTGAACTGCGGATGGGGCTGCCACTGCGGAAAGCTCTGGACACGATTCGCCCGACAGTTAGTCACAGGGCACTGGTGTCTTTATCACAGCCACCACCAGAATGTCGGAACATGTTTTAAGGTGAATGAATGTGTGTGATTTAGGAGCTACAGTGGGTACAAGAAATGGTTTCCTGGGAAAATTGCTGGATTATAAGGGTGGTTCACATATGTAGTTCAAGTACTGTCAGTTTTCATTGCAGAATTACTAAAAGTACTTGAGTGCTAATGTTTTGTTGAAAGCTGATTTTATGATAATGAAAGCCATTTCAAACATAATGGTGTGATTGGCAAACTTGGTGGCTATGGTTATGACAGTACAACCAAGCATCCATCTTAATTAAAAATAGTTTGCCACATAGTAAGCTTCATCTTACATTGCTGGCCATCAAATTTGCAACTCCAGTAAGGATGCACCTGAATGATCCCACGTTTGGGGGAATGCATAGAGCGGGGAAGGACAATTATGTGATAAGTTGTTCAGCCAAGTGGTGCAGCATATGTGCCAATGGCGCCACTGACAAGCTGTATATAACAGGAGGTTGGGAAGCCACCAATTGGTAGTGGCATTGTATTTCCCTTTTGTTTGTGTGCACAGATGGAGTGAGCATGCTGAGCTGAAAAACACAAAACGTACAAACAGGTTTCCCCTTTGTCCATGGGAATATCGTGGCCTATCGGGATTTTGGCTTGTCCTAACCCAAAATTGGATCTCTCAGTTGAATAAATGAAACCACTGTAAAGCAGAAATGGGATCAGTGGGTCAATGAGGAACAGGCTAAGCAATACACAGGAAGCTAACAGCCCATTGCATTAACGATCATGAGGACAAGCATCTGGTCTGGTGCAGATGATCTTTATGGACCATACAGCGACATCAAACACCCTAACTCAGGAATTAAGGCATGTGGCACATCAATCTGTCTCTGCATACATGGTTTGTCGCCATCTAGAGTATTAGAGCCTCTTTTTAGAGCCCATTAGTGCAGCTGCGACAGACTGCTTACCGCAGGTGCCTGTAGTTGCAATGGCGTGTGGAACATCGAGCCTGGAGGGACGAATATCATGCTATCATCTTCTCTAAAAAATCCAGCTTCTGCATACAGCATCATAATGGTCGCATCCATGGCTGGCAGCACCGTGGTGCACACCTAGCCAAGTCCTGCAGAATGGACTGCCATACCAACTCAGCACCCAGATTTATGGAATGGGATGCCATCAGATTTCAGTCTTGCTTATGCTTACTGCGTACCGCTGGTACACTGACCAACAACTGTTACATGGTGGAAATGCAGAGCCTGTTGTTTTCCCATATCTTCAGGGCCAGTCTGGCACCCTGTGCTAACAGGGCAATGCGTGACCACATGTGGCGCACATCATACAATGGTTCCTAGATGACCATCTTGTCACTCTTGCTTTCTTGGCCTGCACATTCACTGGATTTTTTGCCCATCAAAAACGTGTGGTCCATGGTTGGGCAATGACTGGCCTACTACAGGACGCCTGTTGCCACAATCAATGAGCTTTGGGGATGCATTGAAGCAGCATGGGTAGAGATACCCCAGATGGACATTAATCTCTTTCTCTCAATGCCACATCTTGTAGCAGCGGTTATTGCTTCCCATGGTAGGGCAACACAGTACCGATTTCCCTATGTTCTGTACATCATACAGTGCTGAAGATTAATCATGTCACCTATGTATTATGTGTATTCTGTCCAATAAATCTGGTTGTGATAACTCGCATCCTTCTTGTTGTTGCAATTTTATTGGCTGCAGTATATTATTAAGTTATTTTTAGAAATGGATAAGTGAATGAACATCATTGTGAGATATTCATTCATTATAGTTTTATACCAGTCTATATGTTTTGGTAGCATTCAATCTCAAAGGATATCTACAACTGTTGGGCAGAGGGGCGTATTAACATTTCTGAATTGNTATGTTTTGGTAGCATTCAATCTCAAAGGATATCTACAACTGTTGGGCAGAGGGGCGTATTAACATTTCTGAATTGTACATGTTGGCATTTTTGTGTTTATTTTTTGAGATACCATATAGCTGTTAGTGGATATTAGAATGTGTCACGCACTATAATATTTTGGCATCATAGATACCAAATGTGATTATTAGAAAGGGTAGAACACTATTTTTTTAAAATATATTTGTTTTAATGTAAACATAAAAATGTATTGGTTTCATCCATTAAACAATGTTCGTTATGCATGGAATTAGAGAAATACTTAACGGAATAACAAATTCTAAGTATTGTACATGCTTAAATATGTATGTAACTTCNTATGTTTTGGTAGCATTCAATCTCAAAGGATATCTACAACTGTTGGGCAGAGGGGCGTATTAACATTTCTGAATTGGAGAAGGGGGGTTGTACATGTTGGCATTTTTGTGTTTATTTTTTGAGATACCATATAGCTGTTAGTGGATATTAGAATGTGTCACGCACTATAATATTTTGGCATCATAGATACCAAATGTGATTATTAGAAAGGGTAGAACACTATTTTTTTTAAATATATTTGTTTTAATGTAAACATAAAAATGTATTGGTTTCATCCATTAAACAATGTTCGTTAAGCATGGAATTAGAGAAATACTTAACGGAATAACAAATTCTAAGTATTGTACATGCTTAAATATGTATGTAACTTCNTGCATGGAATTAGAGAAATACTTAACGGAATAACAAATTCTAAGTATTGTACATGCTTAAATATGTATGTAACTTCACAATACATGGAACTTGTGAATGAACAGCATTACACGAGTGAAAAATGAACAGCACTTGCTGTACTTTAAATGTCCAAAGAGACATGTAAAAGGCATGAGTCTGGGTGAGTTGCATAAACAAATGACGATGGCATGTTGATATATTATTTATCACAATTAGTGAATTACATAAGTTTCAGACACTTTACCTTCAAAAAATATAATAAACTATCTAAAACAATACTGTCATTCGCCAATCTAAAATAGTTCACTTAAGAAAATTTTGTAGAAAACATATGAAAATTGTGTATAAAATTAGGGTGTCCAGCAGTCTGGAAATGAGGGGAAATCAGGAAATGTACGGAATCTGAAATGCTGCGGTAAATGTGCAGGAATATTTCCGAGTGGTAGGAATTTTTTCTTGTTTATGAAATTTGCACTTATCGGGAAATAATATTCACCACCTTTAAAAGTTAGAATACCACAGCACATTACAAATAATGGTGTCAAGGTTACTCAGAAAGAAAGGAAATAATAAAAGGATGTCTACCGAGCCCCTACTGTGAAGGACAAGGATGGCATGGGTTGGTTTATTGTTGTAGGGAGAAGGTGGTGTACGAATGCTCATTTTCGCACCATAACCTGAGACTGACCACCTCTGCAGGCCTAGTTGTATACTGCAGATATTTTTGTAAAGAATGTTTTTTGTGTGCGCATTGTTGCAGTTGTATAATAGGGTAATTCGGCTACTTGGACTAGTTTGTTATATCTTCGGTAGACAACAGACAGATGAGTTCATTGTATTTATACAATCAATTTTATTCATTTGGTGTAATATGTAGGTATGTGCTTTAAACATGATTTTAAATGTTGGCCCAACTTCAGGTGATAAATACCTCCTTCTCTAACTTTCACACCATGATCAGCTTTATGTTTTCATTTTAAAGATATATAAAATAATAACACAAACCACAACTATTACACAGGATCGTGTGACTATACACAAGACATTAAAACATTATATTCCTTGTTGTGGAAGCAAGCCTTAAGTGAATTGGGGAGCATCATTCATTATCTGCTAATAACCTGTTATGTGAATGAGTCATGTAATGACAGGCCATATCTTGTCTGGTAACAAAAAATGTAGCTTTGACCATAGTCTAATTTGTGGCATCTGGGGATCATCACTACTTTGTGTAAATAACTATCTGAAAATGTGTCTCTTTCCATTGAGTAGCTTTAATTTTACATGGGTATCGTCCAGTTTTNACATGTGCCTCTTTCCATTGAGTAGCTTTAATTTTACATGGGTATCGTCCAGTTTTGTGGTGGCATTTACTACATTCTAAATAAAAAATTTTGAGCCATCCAGTTGGCAGCTCTTTTCTCGCCCACTTTCCCGTCCCCTTTCCAGCTCTGTGTTTCATATAAATATATACACACACACACATATATATATATATGTTCTCCAAAACAATCATGAATCACTTAGGCTGGGTTTACCATTAAAAAATTATGCTTTAAGAATTATGCAGTAAGCGGGGATCTGGCATATTGAAACACGTCTTCTGTATTTGCAGTTTTCAAGTTATGCTTAATTCTTATTTCCAGCCAGTGGGAACAGGCAACAAGCCTGCCACATTTACTTTGGTTTCTAACCTAACCTCGTATATCACAACCATATTTAAGCAGATCACAATTCACTGCCGACATTTTCTATCAGAGAAGCTTATTTTTTGAACATATATAATTGTAAACATTTGCACACACATGCCGTTTTAATATTTTTTATACTTACATTACTGTAAATAACAGTTTCCCACCAACACCAACTGCTCTATTCTGATTGGTAGTCGCATCATAAGTTTCACTTAAAATATAAAATATAGTTATTTTTTTAATGCTTAAGGAAATCCCTACAATGCACATGGCCTACTATTGTAAACCAATACCTATGATAACACATTTTCGTTTCTGCTGCACACGTCTTAACGCATGATTAAACACTTAATTTTTGTATTGTAAACCCAACTTTATGGCTGGCTGTGACAACGTGACTCGTACAGACCATAGACTTATCACTGGCAGGGATCTCAGGCTGCGGCTACAATGCAATGGATGACAGTTATTTTGGTGAAGATGGCCACCCTGCTAAACAAATTATAATGCCCTGACTGGGACAGGGCAGGAAACTTGCTGATCTCAGGACTGTGCAACGTTCAGCAATGTGGCGATTTTGAGCCTATCCCCAGAGGTGGTTAACGTGGCGTACCGTAGTTGAAAATACATGAACTTAAGGTTCGGGACTAGCTAGCTACTCCGTGGTAACCAGGTCTCAGAGCGTACACCCTAAAAGTCCTCCTGCCAGAGAAAATGGTAATGCCTGATTAACAAGAATTACCAAGGCAATGAATTACACTAAAAAAAAATAGAAAACAACATGCAGAATAGGGATGAATGTTTATTGACATAAAACACAACTTATGAACACGTAGTTACAGACTCGGGCGTAGCCCGGAACAAGCACTTGTTACAAAATGAAAGAAAATTAATGTGATAATAATTACGCGAAGCAGACACTAACACTAGCGCGTTGAAAAACACGAGGACAGACAAAGTTGCTGTGCACGACCTCGTTTTCGGTACACTCGTCAGTTTAAGCGGTAAACAACCGCGGACCGAAAGTTTTAAATTGAAAACTTTCACCTGCCAAAATAAGTTGCTGTGAGGGTGAGAGAGAGAGAGAGAGTAGGCCACGGAAGATGGGAAAAAATGGTTCCGGATTAATAAAGTAGCAGAAGTTACCAATCAGTTGAAGTACAAACGGTGCAGGTCTCCCGTGTGTTGCGTCCACTCCCTCGTGTGGTTCAAGCCAAGAAGAATTGGCCGATGCAATAGGGCCGTCATCTTTGGTCACCTCGACCGGAAATGAGGGCTGCAACGGAAACTTAACGGTAAAACAGAAAAACAAAATAACACCTGAATTACATCCAGAACACTGACAGTAAAAATAGCAATAAATATACAGCACTGAAAACATAGTTAAAATATTAAAATAAAACCAACCTGCAATTATGAGTGGGTGGACAAAATTATGTAAATATTTAATAGTACATTAAGTACACACTGAGGGACAAGCTATCGACTGTATTTCCCTGCACACAAAACACAGCAACCCCCTTCCTTTTAGATTTAACACACAATAGGCGACATCCAAATNGACTGTATTTCCCTGCACACAAAACACAGCAACCCCCTTCCTTTTAGATTTAACACACAATAGGCGACATCCAAATTTTGCAAATATAGTTGAATATGATACAAACACATTTGTTTATGCGTATGAAAATAAAAATGTGTCGTTTGTTGCATAAAAATCAGTTTTGACAAAGTTATTTTAATATGAAAACTGTAATTTTCGCAGCCGCTGTCACGTGAATGTAGAACGCTCTCTCATTGGCTTGACGTCACTAGCCATACNGAAAACTGTAATTTTCGCAGCCGCTGTCACGTGAATGTAGAACGCTCTCTCATTGGCTTGACGTCACTAGCCATACACTGGTGGACGGCCCCGACACGTTGCAAACACGCAGCACTAAAATGGAAAGCAACTTTGTGAAAGCGCAGTCGGACAATCTGCCATGTGTAGATACTGATATGGTACTTTATTACTTAAATTCCCATTGTTTTGTGGAACCTGAAATAAGTGTTGTTAAATTACAACGGTAAGAATGTGTCTCATNGAAAACTGTAATTTTCGCAGCCGCTGTCACGTGAATGTAGAACGCTCTCTCATTGGCTTGACGTCACTAGCCATACGCTGGTGGACGGCCCCGACACGTTGCAAACACGCAGCACTAAAATGGAAGGCAACTTTGTGAAAGCGCAGTCGGACAATCTGCCATGTGTAGATACTGATATGGTACTTGATTACTTAAATTCCCATTGTTTTGTGGAACCTGAAATAAGTGTTGTTAAATTACAACGGTAAGAATGTGTCTCATNTATTACTTAAATTCCCATTGTTTTGTGGAACCTGAAATAAGTGTTGTTAAATTACAACGGTAAGAATGTGTCTCATATCGCACGGTCAGGATCTTCAAAGCGACAGTTGGCCTACATTACATGTTAAAACTTATTTATTTTTACATTTTCTTGAGGTGCGTATTATTATTATTATCATCTGTGTTTATGTTTGCTATTGCTAAGATTCGAAGTTGGAAATTTAAATATGGAATAGGTATTACATTACTAAGAATAACAAAATTGTAATGAAGGCGACTGCAGTGAGTGTACTGTGTTGTCGCGCGCCATGTTTGATGTCTGTGGTAAATTTAACTACATTATTTAGAAATAAAACTTAATGTTGAGAAAGAAGGTTAGAAATATTTCCGGATTCTAAACCACGTTTCAGTGTTCATAAAACACATTTCTTGCTTTATAAATGTCAGATAACGAGCAGTATTGTCACAGCAGGCCTAAAGCTAGCACGTTAGTCACTACATGACACTGCTCGACTTCTTGTGAGCAGCTGTGGACAGAATGCCGCGCTGCCGGCTGGCAAACCCATATTTCTGCGGTTTTCNCCGCTCGACTTCTTGTGAGCAGCTGTGGACAGAATGCCGCGCTGCCGGCTGGCAAACCCATATTTCTGCGGTTTTCGTCATTTCTAAATACTATATTTGAGGCCTCGAATATAGTGTTTAGAAACAAAAAAATAATTTANCGAATATAGTGTTTAGAAACAAAAAAATAATTTAAAAAAAATCTTACTTATCTTATTGTTTCTTATGTTTTGTGTACCTAACATACCTTTTATCATCTGACACCACGGTAGCTGTGACTGCACTTTCTTTTCAAAATTTAAGAGCTGTACACATAAGCTGAAAATATACATATGGTAGTTTGAGAAACTCTTAATACCTGGGATGAGATTAAATACAGCAAAGAAAATCTGTAATAAAAGCTGAAGAATTTGTGTTATTCCTTAAAAGTTGTTCTCTTTCTTTTTATTTAAGGGAAAAAAATATAAAGGTAACTTAGGCCTATTTAGTGTCAATTTTGTGGACCTAGTCTCGTAATTTATTGTAACGTCCATTTTAGTAACTTAGAAAAAAGTGGAAGGGCAAATATGAAAGTAAGATAATCTTTTATAAACATTTCTAAAAACATGCATTTTAGTGTTTTGAAAGTAAAAATTAATTTTTTTATTTACCTTAAAATTGTTAGGCTTGTGAAAGCTAATTAGAAACAAATCAAAATAACTTAAATTTGTTAGAAATTGCTATGTTTGAAAATACTGTATAATGCAAACCAAACTTTTTGCAAAAGGGACTCTTGAGCCCCGTCCAAATAATTTAATGTTTAATTTGCATGGCTTACCATCGTGACATGTTATTATTTAGGCATGCAATATGAATATAGCCTAAATATGAAAGCTGTGCTCTTGAAATGACTGTTAGAAGTTATATTAAACTACTAAAATAATATCTATACCAAATTCTGTCTGTTAAGCCTAACTTATAATGTATAAACATACAAAATTAAAAATTTAATTCTGTGGCTAAATTTTTTGTAAACATATTTATTTGCCTTAATTATTATGAAATATATTAACATATTTTTTATACTCATGTCTACATCACTGCTAAACGCGTTGTGGTGTGTATTAAACAATACCATAGTACCGTAACGAAGGTTAGGTCAGATGTAAATAGTAGACGTTAAGAAGCCCAGTGTTAAAACTACCTACATGAAAAACATAAACACCTTTAATATAATTACATACATCAAAATTGTCTTCGCAAACAAAAATAACTGATTTTGGTGAAACATCTTCAATGTCTCGCCTAACTACCTTAAACCACGTCTTCCTGTTTGTTTCCTTTACTATAACTAACAAATATTTTATCACGTGTTTTGTGAGATGTACTAGTACACTGTGGTACAAAAAACCATTTTGATGGTTTTGGTATACTTGACTTTTTATTTTCTTTTTTCATTACTTCAGACAATTTCTGTTTAACCAAATACGCATCACCGCTGAAGTAAATAAACGCGGCAGCCGAGGTTGTATCTGACTTGTGACGTCACGGAGTGATCAGACGCAACAGGCGCATTTTGGTGGGCATTTCATGTTCTTATAATATCATTATAAGTAACTACTGCTGCCATCTAGTTATTTTGTACTCTTTGGTTTGTCCTCTTTGGTTTGTGCTCTTTGGTTCTTTGAATATATTTATTCGATCACTAGTCAGTACCTAGCACATTTGTTTCATTTTAGATTATGGGCCCAGACCCATAATTCCAGTAAAAATAAACGTTAGAAACTGTATTTCTCTCAACGGTATATGACAGTGATAGAAGTTCGTAGTGATATACTATTTGTATTCGTGTAAGCAGTAAATATGGCATCGAACTATCTAGTCAACCTACCTAAGTTGAAGGGCCGGGAAAACTACAGTGAGTGGACTTTCGCAGCGGAGAATTTTCTAATCCTGGAGGGCATGCTGCATTGCATTATGCCAGTTACCAGGAAAAGTGTAGAAGCAGCAGATGACGCGAAGACCAAGGCTAAACTGATCATGACCATCGACTCAACGTTATTGGTTCATATTAAGAATGTGACGACCTCAAAAGAACACAAGCTGAAGGCTCTATTCGATGATGCTTATATTTCTAGAACAATAAGTTTACTGCGGAATTTAATCTTGATTCGCCTGATGTCGTATGTAACGCAAATGGTAGAAACTGGTCAGAGGTTATGTGGGACCGGGTTTGACATCAGTGACGAGTGGATTGGATGTTTATTGCTAGCCGGATTGACAGAAAAATATTCCCCTATGATTATGGCCATTGAGCATTCAGGAATTCCCATCATAACAGACGCCATTAAATCAAAGTTGTTGGATATGGAAACGGATGTGAACGTAAAAGGTCGTAATGAAGTTAGCGGCGCATTTGCGAGTTCGCAGAAGTGGCAACCTAAGAATAATGTCAAGGCAGGTGGAAGCAAAAATGTAGAAAACGCCAAATCACATGTCAAATGCTACAAATGTAAACAGCTCGGTCATTACAAAAACCAGTGCTCAAATGATTCTGGCAGCTCAAATGACAAGAAGATGTTTTGTAAACAAACAAACGCATTCAGTGCAGTGTTTCTAAGCAAGAATTTTGGCAAAGATGAGTGGTACATTGACTCGGGTGCAAGCGTGCACTTGATGGCAAACGAAAGTTGGATTAGGAATGCTTCATACCTAGAAAATAAGGATATTATTGTTGCAAACAATAATAAAGTTTGGGTTTTGTGCACTGGCGACGTAGATATTGTAACAAAAAATGAAGAGTCAGTGGTAGAATCGTCTGATGAGTCATATATATCAAGTGAAGGTGAAGAGACTGATGATACTACTGAAAGGACTGAACNACTGTTGATACTACTGAAACGACTGAACCAGAAAACAGGCCGATGAGGAGCAGAAAGAAACCATATCGTTTAGGATTTTCAGATATGTGTGTTAATGAAAATGTATTTGATGATGCGAGCTGCTTATCTCCGGAAGAAGTACTAAAAGGACCTGAAAAAGAGCAGTGGTTAAAGGCTGTGACTGAAGAACTTAAGTGTTTTGATGATAATAGTGCATGGGAGTTGGTAGATGCTCCAAAAAGTGGTACGGTTGTGAAGTGCTAATGGGTTCTAAGAAAGAAATATGACAATGATAATAATGTTCGTTATCGTGCTAGGCTCGTGGCGTGTGGTTATATGCAAAAACAAGGTGTGGACTATTCAGAGACATTTTCACCTGTTGTTAGGCATACAACACTGAGATTGTTATTTGCATTATCTGCTCAGTTAGGTTTAATTATAACACATCTTGACGTGACTACGGCTTTCTTGAATGGGGAGCTTGCGGAAACAATTTATATGCAAAAACCAGATGGTTTTCCTGTAACAAAAAGTTGTGGAAAAGTACTTAAATTAAAACGGGCCATTTATGGCTTAAAGCAGTCTTAAAGAGCATGGTACAAGAAGGTCGATGAGTGTCTCATCAAGATGGGTTATAAGCGTTCTATGATAGAGTCTTGTTTGTATACCAAAAATAAGAATAGTCACAGAACAATTGTTACGCTTTATGTAGACGACTTCTTTATTTTTTCTAATGATGATAATGAAACTATGTGTTTAAAAAATGCATTAGAGTCACAGTTTAAAATCAAGGACTTAGGAGAAGTTAAGCAATGTCTTGGAATGAGTGTAAATGTAGACAAAACTAAAGGTGAAATTACTTTGACTCAGAAAAATTATATAGACCAATTATTAAAAAAATTCAATATGTCAGAATGTAAAATTGCAGATACTCCTTTAGAGGCTAAATTAAATATTAATGAAGAGGAAAATTGTAAAGACCAAATGCCATACCAACAGCTTATTGGAAGTCTTATGTATTTGGTAGTTTAAACTAGGCCTAATATAGCATTTGCAATTAGTTACTTAAGCCAATTTAATAACTGTTATAATCAGGAAACATGGTTGTATGCTAAGCGAGTGCTGAGGTACTTAAAGAAAACAAAGCATTTTTGTCTCAAATATAGAAAAAACGGAAATCCGCAGTTAGAAGGGTTTGTTGATGCTGATTGGGGAAATAATGTTATAGATAGGAAGTCATACACTGGCTTGTGCTTTGTATTGGCTGGGTGTGCAATCTCATGGGAAACAAAGAAACAGAAAACAGTAGCTTTATCAAGCACGGAAGCAGAATACATGGGTGTCACAGAAGCGTGTAGGGAAGCAATATATTTGCGCAACTTGTGTGAAATAACTGGAGATCTATATCCTATAACTGTGTTTAATTACAATCAAGGGGCACTTAAACTCTCTGTAAATAATGTTTACTATAAGCGAACTAAACACATTGATGTGCGCTATCATTTTTGTTGAGAATGTGTCAGTAATAAAATCGTAGAACTGAAATACTTGGAGATAAATGAGATGCCAGCTGACTTGTTAACCAAAAGTTTGAACACTGTTAAAAATTATCACCTCATGAATATGTTGGGTATTCAATTTTTTTAGATTTTATGTATAATTTAAATGTGTATACTTATTTGATATAGTGGGGGAGTTGTTATAATATCATAATAAGTAACTACTGCTGCCATCTAGTTAGTTTGTACTCTTTGGTTTGTACTCTTTGGTTCTTTGAATATATTCATTCAATCGCTAGTCAGTAACTAGCACGTTTGTTCCACTTTATTTGTAACGTAAAACTTTCATTCAGTCATAATTTTTTCAGAACTAATTTTTAAATCTTGATACTTTGTAAATACATATCTAACACATAAATGATTGAAAACCAAGTGCCAGAAAAAAATGTGCATGTTGCCTATTGATTTGCTGGGAATAAACAGAGGTAATTAAGCGGTGTTACTTTGCAGTTGGTACTGTTCAACGTCACAAAGTTCAGTCGGCATGCCCTTGTACTGCAAAACTAAACTCATGCCCACTCATGTGATGTGTCCAGAAACCTGCCTGAGAACTTTTACTTTTAAAAACTGTTCATTGCCAGTCCGCTGTGAAATACACAGAAACCACTCTCGCGGAGGAACAGCAGAATAACCCGGAGCACACACTACTAGCAACGCAGACTAGCCAGCATGTTGTAAAGCGAAAAGGCCATACCCGCACCAGGGGGAAGCATTGCAGATAGATTAAACTGCATTTAACATTGGGGAAACCATGCACACACTGCACATGCAGTCTCCTTCACGTAGTTCTGAATACGTAGTTTTCGCGCTCCTTGCCAAGGATTGTTGTGGCCTCTGTCCCACGATGAATAGCCAGCAACTCATGGGCGCGAGGGCCCGCCAGGCGGCTGTCTTCTGTTTGACGTCCGCTTGTCAGGTTAGGGCTCTGATGACCAGAGGAGGAATGACGACAGACTAAAGATGAGTTCGACCACTTATTCGTCTTCTGCGCATGTACCCAACACTGACCTTCCCCAGAAGAACAATATTGTCAAAGTCACATGTTCAACAATAATGAAAGTGCTTGTTTATATCTTAATTTTCAAATGAAAAGCACTATTATATGAATAAAATACTTTTACCGATTTGAATTTTTTCAATGCATTACAAATTGTTTAGATGAAGTATAAAAACATCTGAAAACATTTGGCAGAAAAGCAGTTCAACGTTGGGAAACGAGCATTGGTTGTGCGCAGTCAGCGAGATCAGTCTACCTCATCCTTAGTCTATGGTACAGACAAGCTTTACAAAATTGGTTCAAAATATACAAATCATTCACAGAAAGTTTAGTTATGAAACATAATTGAAGTTCTTCTGTAGCCGCCGTCGGTGACGGTTCGGATTTTTGAACCTCGACATNAGTTTAGTTATGAAACATAATTGAAGTTCTTCTGTAGCCGCCGTCGGTGACGGTTCGGATTTTTGAACCTCGACATAGCGTGTATATGCCATTTGACTGTTTGGCAAGTATAATGGACTTTTCATTGATGGATGTTTCAAGTTTTGAACTTTTTGCCACTTTTTTTGATCTCACTTTTTGTTATATTTCGAGTTTTATAATTATGATTGTACAGGCTTCATTCCTAAGGCCAAGCACATTTGCGCTGAATTAGATTAGATTTGATTAGAAACATACTTGAAGACGAGCAATGTGTATGTGGTGCAAAGCTCAGTATAATCATTGGAGAACTATAAACGTAGGTTCCGAACTGCACCCAGAGTTGCAGAACTGTAGTATAAAATAATAATAAAAATAATAATTTAAATGAATATAAACCTCATAGATTTGCACTACTGTCATAACAGATATTATTTATTGTTTATAGACCTAACTAAATATATAAAGTTAAGTCTTAAACAGTGGAATGTAAACATTGTGTTAGAAGCATGATATTCAAATTGCAGGAATAGTCAATAACTTGAAACCTGTTTTAATTAGAGTTTTCAAAAGTATTTAACTAATTAAAATGATGTCTTTTATTACTACAATCCAAGGCTAACCCTAAATGTTTGCAGCCCTACAAAATTTAAAATCAATGAACTATCACAAAAGTTAGCTTAAATAACTTCATATTTTACAGTTTTATGTATTGCGGCCATCAGTCAAAGTAATGTTTAGGGACATTTATCAACTCTCTCAATATATTGTGCACGTGTGATAGCAGAAGATGCATTGTTTATGAAATTGCATACAAAGTTCTCGGTGCTGCAATCATAGTTACTGTTCTCACGTTTTATCACGGAATTTAATATAGGATTATGTATTGATAGTACCAGGTTGTAATGTCATATTTTTTATTTGTGTGTTGGAGTGTTAAAATTTCTGAAATATCTTTAATTCAACTAAAATACCATTATTTTTAGATGGTGGCGATATTTTTTTGTGGTTGTGGTAAGCTACATTTTCTTGCCATAGTAGTGATTATTTCACGTAGTTGAAAATTGATTACTTTCTTAAAGCCATTCAAAAAACTATGTGTGAGTACCGGGTAGTATAATAGAAAATTATGTTGCCAGTGTGCCACAATGTTTGCCAACAGGATGGTAGGAAATTAACAATGTGATGATTGAAACTGCCTACCAGTTCAGTAAATATAACTCTTATTTTGTTTAGTCATATTGTTATTTTATATATTGGTCATTAATTATTTACAATGACAANTCAGTAAATATAACTCTTATTTTGTTTAGTCATATTGTTATTTTATATATTGGTCATTAATTATTTACAATGACAATGTAATTTTCAGTGAAAATCTCTTTTAAATACTGTTAATACAAGCAGATATGACATTCATAGTTACGCACTTCTTTCTTTGTTAGATATGTGATAATGTTTGTGTATTTAGGTTGTTAGTATTTTGTGTTGTTTAGGGCCCTGTTAGGTATGAGTGTAATTTATGTGGAACGCTTTGTCTGGCACCGCCATACTTTCTCTATACATAAAATGATTTTAGCTGCTTATTTTGAACTTTGACAATAACCATACCCGAAAAAATTTCAGTAAAAGTCAACTGATGAAGTAAAATCTTGAGTGTATGAAATTCTGTTATAGACCAACGTAAGTGTATCTGTGTCAAAATCAGAATCCAACAATTACTGTAGCAAAGGTACAAGTTGCAAATAAGAAGACACATATCACTTCAAAAGACATATGTAAGAACCCAAAAGAGATAACTTTTTCGTACAATTTGCATGAAAGACACTCAAACAAAAAACGTCTACCACTACTCCAAACACTACACAAATACTCAAACATTCCTCATCAAAAAGATGGGTTTTATTGTGTCTGNAACGTCTACCACTACTCCAAACACTACACAAATACTCAAACATTCCTCATCAAAAAGATGGGTTTTATTGTGTCTGTATTTAATATGTAAATAGTTTGAACTATGAGAAAAATCAAGGTTTGAATTATAATTAGTCTGAATGAAGTTTGCAATTAGGAAATTGAAATGCTGTCATCCAAGCAGAAAGTTACTTTAGTTNAATTATAATTAGTCTGAATGAAGTTTGCAATTAGGAAATTGAAATGCTGTCATCCAAGCAGAAAGTTACTTTAGTTTTAAACTAATCTGAAGGCAGACAAACTACACCTCTCTTTTAATATCTAACCAAGTTAACAAATTATGTGAAGGTGGATAACTTTCCTATTTATGTACATTAGAAAATAATTAATTAAATTCATTGCTAATAAAGATACATCAGCTAGACTGCATGATAATTTTTTTCTGACTTAGCTTCTGGTTATGTCCAACATAAAAGTTTGCATTGAATTTGAATATCTGAAATTTCCTTTAGCACAATTCCTTAGAGAAATAAGCATACTCATTTGTAGCTTGGCAGTGGAGAAGGCAGCATCATAAATATTAATCACTAATAAATGCTAAATATTGCATTTGGTGTTTCTTCATATCTACCCNTGGAGAAGGCAGCATCATAAATATTAATCACTAATAAATGCTAAATATTGCATTTGGTGTTTCTTCATATCTACCCACGCACATTTAACAGACTGGATGTGCCTTTCAACACCTCCCTTTCCTTACGATGGGCAGTCATGCTGAAATATTAAAGGAAATACAAAGAGCAAAAATTATGTTGGACTGCACTCTATGACTTTCAAAATTAGTGTTACCAGGGTTCACAAAATATGTTTTAACCCCAGGATAGATACTTAAGTTAAAACACTTCCTCGAGCATAAAATTGAGTTAAAACTTGCTGAAACAAAGTTTCTTTCTCTTGAGCTATATGAAATAAATTACAGTACTCTACATAGAGCTTGCTTAGAGAAAGGAACATTAAAACTTCAAAGATAAATCATGTTGCTTAGCTCAGTCATCAAATAAATAATGTTAATATGAGAAAATTACAAAAACAAAAATTATGAATTTAGTAGAGAGGTGAACATGAAATACAAATCTAGCTAAATTTAACTGGGGCTTCCAAAATAATACTGTCAGTCATAATATTTAACAGAAATTAAGTAAACAGATAAAAGTAAACAAAGATGAAATGCTGGCCTCCCTACATTTCTGGTTGCAATGGTTTGTATTTACAAGCCCATTTCTATGCATATGCTATTTGAAACAGCAGGGTTAAGAGAATTATGAGTTGGTTTCATGATAGGATGATGCAATGTAGTGCGATGAGCTGTAGCCAGAGTGTGGCCGGCTGGCTGTCGCCGGGTTTTGTCAGCGTTGGACAACAATAGAGAAGAGTTGTATCATTTGTGCTTTTTTTTTTTTAAGTTTTATATGTAGTTTTTATCTGTGTATAGTTTACAAGTGCACTCTCCTTGCAAGTAGTAACATATTCACTCTAAAATATACGGCAGCGCAGTCCCAGAAGACCTTCACCTACTAAGTGTTGATTGGTAGTGAAACCACATTGAATTTTNAAAATATACGGCAGCGCAGTCCCAGAAGACCTTCACCTACTAAGTGTTGATTGGTAGTGAAACCACATTGAATTTTTTTAATTTAGATTTTTACCTACTAGAAGTGGATGATGGCAGCCATTTTTCATACACACTGCAAGCAAATTTCACAGATTTCAGAGATTTACGCAATTTAGTGGTAACTTTTTTTTAATAAGCCACCAATTGTGTAGTTTTAAATATAATTTGAAAGCTAACATAAAATACTATTATACTGTATATTTATATTATAAAATACATTTTGTATTTTCAATATGGCAGCCATCTGTTTTCAGCATTCAGATGACTGTTTTACCCCAATTCTACACCCAGCCCTGCTTCACCAAAGTTGCATTTCGAAATCTGATCTTTTGTGTGATTAGTGTCTACATGTAGTACAGTGTGCAACATCAAAGTTATCTGGGTTGAAGACTTCGTTCCTAGAAAAAAATTGTCTCCAACTTGGGAAAAAATTAAAATTTGCTGTTTTCAAATCCAAAAAAAGTTATGTGGGTGACAAAATAAAAATTTGTGTTTTTTATGAAAGGTACTCTTGATGAATAGCCATAGGGCACAAGTTGTCACATTTGGTTATTTTCATCCCTGTTGATTACATAGACCTTTGAAAAAAACAAAAAAAAAAGTTGATTTTTAAATTTAATTTATTGTGCAATATATAATTCCACTTCATTCTGAAAGTTATGAACATTAGGGTGACAAGGGGTATTAAGTGGTATTACACTGTTTGGGAAGTGCAATTTATAAAAATTTAAAAAGTCACAATTTTGCAACTACATAAATACAAAAAAAAGGTTATTTACTGTACTGTAATGAGAAAACTATAAACAGTTTAACTTAAGAAAAATCAAAGACAAAATTCATGAGTAGATGTTTTAAGTCATCATATTACATGTAATGGTAAACACTTTGTAATGCCGGAAAGTCTGAAGATGATGGAACTGTTTCATGAGATTGCATCATGCAGATAAGCACATGATTAGACGCATCCTGCCTGGAGCTTCAGTCTTTCGTTGCCTGCCCTGGTGGCATGTCTTGTATTCAATAAAAGTGACAATGAAGTGTTCTTTTGGCTGTTTTGTTAAGGATGAGTGTCATAAAGTTGTTTACTCTAGATTATCAGAGTTAATAATTAAAAGTGAAATAAGTGATGAAATAAAAACATCAATTAGAATTAGAACAGGTGTGGATGAAGTTTTAAATATCTGTACATATCAATACAAAAAATATGTATGGTAATAAGTGTTGTGACCCATTTGTCCAAGAAACCTATTTTGAAGTCCTTAAGGGAAATCTGTATGCAGCTATCTGCTAAACATGAACATCTGAAACTTATGCCAGGTAAGGCTCTATGTGCACACTGTTTTTAAAAGTAGAATAGAACCGTAGGATTAGAGTTTAAAGGAGAATAACAAAAACATGATGGTAATTTTGAGCCAGAATGCAGTGCTGTAGAATCGGTTAGCCACGCATGTGCTGCTCTGGATGAATTTCCTATTTGTTTACAAAGGTTTCCTCAGCGTAAACGTAAACAAAGAATGGAGCAAAAGATAGATAACTTATCAAGTAAAATTAGAAACAAGTATATTATTTTCCAATGATGCTACGAACCATGAAGAAATTACTCAAAATAACAATTTAGGTTACCTTGAATTAATAGAAGAGTTAAAGGAGAAATTTGCACATGCTAGCACAATTGATGCGAAATACAAAATTTTAAGTTTGGTGCGAAAATGCAGAAGCATTTCTAAAATCAAAGCTGAGTTTAGTGAATATTTAGTAATAAATGCAAGAACTATAAAGGAAAAACATTGTGTGCTACCAAATGTTGATAACAAAAAAAGTGGAAATTGCTTAAGTAATGAAACCATAAAAGTTGTAACAGATTTTTACAAGAGTGATGATGTAAACAGAATCATGCCTAGTTTAAAGAACTTTGTAACAGTCACATCTCCTCATCCATGCATAAAGAGAGGGTTTTCAAAGTTTGCTTCATTAACGCCCAAGTGTTTCGTGCTAGCTGGTGCCAGTGAAATTAATTTTGGCAACTACAGTGAGTAAAATGTCATACAAAGATTTAATGAAAATGATTGTTTGCCATTATTCAAAAGAAAGTTGTATGCTTTCACAATGTCATAAACGTCTTGGAGTTGATGTACTGGATGGAATCATCTGTGAGAAAGATGAGATACTGAGTTAAATAAAGTACAAACAATGGTTGTCAACTGACTGATGTGAGCTTGCCACCTTAGTGAAAATATGGAAGAGATTTTGATTGATTTAAAGGAAAAGTTAATGAAATTAAAAACCCATCACTTTTTGCAAAATGTTAGTCTGAATTTCTAAAATAAATAAAAAGATATTACTTCTGCTAAGAGCATAATTTTGGGAGATTTTTCAGAAAACTATACTTTCGTGATTCAAGATGAAGTCCAGGCATTTCATTAGGTTAACATACCCATTTATTGTATATTACAAAGAAAGTGATTCCACAAAGTGTGAAACCTTTCGTGTTGTCAGCGACTATTTGACACACAACACTAGCTGTTCACACCTTTCAGAAAGTTCTGTTTCAATATTTGAAAAATAGATTTCTCAACTGGACAAAAGTGTATTATTTTAGTGATGGTTCAGCTGCTCAATACAAAAACAAAAAAAAAACTTTGTTAACCTGACTAAGTACAAAGATGATTTGGGTATGTCTGCTGAGTGGCATTTTTTTGCCAAAAGTTCGTGTGATGCTGTGAGAGGTACAGTTAAACGTCTTGTGACGAAGGCTAGTTAACAAAGAAGCACTGAAAACCACATTGTATCACTATAAGAAATGTTCAAATTTTGTTGAAGCAAAATTTCTGGAGTAACATTTTCCTTTGTGCCGTCAGAAGATATTGTTTGTAAAGAGAATTTACTTGAAGACGATTTCAAGAAGCTGAAACCATTCCCAATACAAGACAGTATCATGGTTTTGTTCCAGTAGATTGAGATAATCTTGCTGTCTACCAATACTCATCATCACAGAACTATTTAGTGGTACCCATCACCAAACCACAACAAGCTGTTTTGCCAGACCTGAATGATTATGTGTGTTTTATTTATGACGGTGACTGGCGGATTGGAATTGTTACAGGGAAAGAAACTGTAGCGGGAGAAGAAGAGTACAAGGTCATATTTTTTTCTTCCTAAAGACACAACCACTCACTTCAAACTTACAAAGGAATTGGTGTGGGTGAAACACGTGAATATTTTAAGAACGTTGTCACCACTTGAGGTAGTAACTTACAATGGAAGAACACACAACATAAGCAACAAACGGAGTTAAATGTTATCTGTGATTTTCATAGAGAGAATGGCACATACTACATAGTAACATTGCTACATAAACATGGCATTTGTAAATTTGTAAATATTAGTATAATGTACAAGCAGTGACTGTAAGTTAGATTGAAAATTAAATTGTGAATGTACAAAAAGAAAACTAGAATGTAGACATAGCAGTAAAATTTAATTGACTGGTACCACAGCTATAATGAATTAACTTGTGCAGTGATTAGGTATTTGTTATGCGTAAAGCTTTTTTTGATGTTTTGAGGTTACTTGCCAGCAAGAAGAAAACTTATATTGACACACCCGCAAAGGCAATTCACATTTCCATTCCTTCAACACACTTTAATTAATCCCTATATACTGAAGAGCCAAAAAAAAAACTGGTATAGGCATGTGTATGCAAATAACCGAGGTATGGCACCAATCAAAGTAACGCGATGCGGTCGGCGGCTAGATCAGTTACTGCTGCTACAATGGCAGGTTATCAATATTTAAGTGAGTTTGAACGTGGTGTTATACTCGGCGCACGAGAGATGGGACATAGCATATCCGAGGTAGCGATAACATTTGGATGTTCACATACGACCATTTCACGAGTGTACTGTGAATATTGGGAATCCGGTAAAACATCACATCTTCGACATCGTTGCGGCCGGAAAAAGATTGTGAAAGAACGGGACAAACAATGACTGACGAGAATCATTAAACGTTTCAGACTTGCAACCCTTTCTCAAATTGGCGCAGATTGGATTTGTGGACTGCCCTGCAGGATTCATGGTGTGAATTGCCTCCTGCATACCTTCAGACATTAGTCGAGTCCATGCCATGTCATCTTAAGACACTTCTGCGTGCTTGCGGGGGCCCTACACAATGTTAGGCAGGTGTACCAGTTTTTTTTGGCTCTTTAGTGTATATTGCACAATAGATTAAATTTAAAAATGGACTTTTTGTGTTTTTTCAAAGGTCCACTTAATATGGGTGAAAATAAGAGAATGGGACAATTTGTGCCCTATAGTTATTCTTCAAGAGTATCTTTCATAAAAAACTCAAAATTTTGATTTTATTTTGTTCCCCACATTACTTTTTTTGCCTTCGAAAATGTCAAATTTTCATTTTTTACCAAGTTGGAGACTATTTTTTCTAGGAAGGAAGTCTTCAACCTTGATAACTTTGATGTTGCACACTGTTCTTTATGTAGACACTAAGCACACAAAAGGTCAGATCTATAAATGCAACTTTGGTTAAGCAGGGTGAAACAGTCATCTGAATGCTGAAAGCAGATGGCCACCGTCTTGAAAATACAAAATGTATTTTATAATTTAAATATACAGTGTAATACCTTATGTAAGCTTTTAAATGACACTTAAATTCCACAATTGGTGACTTATTAAAAAAGTTACCGCTAGTTGCGTAAACCTCCTCAATCTGTTAAATTTGCGTGTAGTTTGTATGAAAAATGGCTGCCATCATCCACTTATTGTAGGTAAAAATCTAAACTAATTTTTTTTTTCACCTTGAGGATAGGGTAGGGTAACATAGGAACAAATTTTTATCAAAATAAAAAATGGGGTAGCTGCCATTTTTTTTTTTTAAATTTTACGATTTCATATGGAATGACTTGAAACCAGTTTTATGTACATCAGAAACATTTGCAGATAAGCTACACGACTTTTATTTTACTTGATAGTTACTCATATAATTTTTTGGTTTATACGAATTCTATTATTATTGTATGATAATAGTGATTGGGTGACACAGTTATTCACATAGATTGCAACACCACCACTATTGCCCAAGGCCATACATGAGAAATATGATGTATAAACCCGTAAATTATATAATGTGGTTTCATTACCTTAAAGCCAAGTTACTGATACAATTATTATATCTGGAAGCTGATTTATTTGTGTAAGAAAATATTTTAGATTCTCTATATAGTTGCTTAAACTACGAATATTAAGGTGTAGAAAAGAGATTTTGGTTGTAGAGTTGAATACATTTTTATGTTCTACATGTTCTGAGAAATCACTGGGGGAATCAAGTTTGTACTCACGAACCTCTTGTTCTCAAACACACTCACTTTCTTGCATTGCATGCATCATCTAGCAACCAACTGTCTTTAACTTGGATTGGTTTGGATTCTGCTGTCTTCTTTATAAAGATCTTACCCCAATTTGTTCAAACTGCATCCAGTTTCCCCTGTTTTTTCATTGCCAGTTACATGAGTAAGACATTAATGGATAATGTTTATATCTACATTGATGTTCATGCGGAACAGAACAATCGAGATAATAACATAGTGAGACTTACTTTGTTATTCAGATATTGATTTATTAATGTAAATATTTTCAAGAAAGAGTCTTGTGTTTTGCAAATTTAGTTCACTTAAAGATGGTCAGCTTGTATAAAAATTCCTTGCTCCTTGTGCTTATGGCCATCTAGATGTTTGCTTCTGGCCACCTCAGGAGTGTACGCTATGTCCAACAGAGAGCAATATGGCTTTGTTTTCTAATTGTGTTGCTATCATCTACTCTATTAATTTTGGAACAATTTTTGTTCTTCCTCCATGCATCCCTCCACCACTCCCATGAGCAGACCTTGCCCCAGGATTCTTAACATTATATTTATAACACTAGCCTACTCCAGATAAACCTTGTACAATTTTTCCATATAACTGCAGGATGCTTCAACTTTGCCCACATTCTGTTTTGTACCTGTAGTGACTATTTTGGTTTGAACCAGTGTTTGTTTGGCCAGTGTCTTGTTTATGTGTGGTCATTTACTACCTTGTGCATAACATATGTCTTAGCTTCACTGCAAGTGCAGTTAAATTTCATGAAACCCAACTTACATATCACCATCAAACAAAATGCTAAAAAACTATTAAAACAAAAAACCAGTACATCAGTGTTTTATCATTTATGTACATTACATCTGTATAAATGGAGGCAAAATCAATTTTTGCAATTCCTCTGTTCTTATTTTGAATTTTTGAATGTGGGAAGATAAAAAAAATTATATATTGTTACATTGCCATAAATAATCTTCAATGAAATATTTGTGTTTCCATATAATCTTACAAAGACACAATACATTGTAATTTTCTTTTTTCCTTATGGCATTAAACTCGGGGCGTATATAAAATTTTCATTGGGGTGGAGGGGGACGATGATTGAAGATGACACAAAGTTTTTATTGTAATTCCACCTTCATTTTTAATCACAATTCGTCATTGTTTTTTGTAAGCTAATTTGTAAATAATCCCTATTCTAATATTAAAGTAAATTACATTTTTGCATTACATAGTTCAATTAAATTAATTTATAAAGTATACATTTTTTTAAAATTTGCTGCATTGTTGGACCATATACCAAAAAAGTAAAATTAGTGAACAGAAGATCAGAGTTTGTTTTATTTATTTATGTATTTAATTCCATAAAACCCTAATTGAAACCCTTACTGGGTCAAGGGTGTAGAGTATGTCAACAAAAATGTACAAATAATGATATACAGTAAGAACATAAATTTAAGTGTACAAACACACATACAGAGGTGACAAAAGTCATGGATAGCAATATGCAAATATACAGATGGCAGTAGTATCGCATACAAAATGTATATGTGCAGTGCATTGGTTGGGCTTTCATTTGTAGTCAAGTGATTCATGTGAAAAGGTTTCTGACGTGATTATGGCCGCATGGCAGGAATTAACAGACTTTGAACGCAGAATGATAGTTGGAGCTAGACGCATAGGACATTCCATTTCGGAAACGGTTAGAGAATTCAACATTCAGAGATCCACAGTATCAAGAGTGTGCCGAGAATATCTAATTTCAGGCATAACCTCCCACCATGGACAACGCAGTGGCCAATCGCCTGCACTTAATGACCAAGACCAACGACTTGTGCGCAGAATGGTCGGTGTTAACAGACAAGCAACACTGCATGAAATAACCGCAGGAATCAATGTGGGACGTACGTTGGACGTGTCCGTTAGGACAGTGCGACGAACTTTGGCTGTACTGGGCTATGCCAGCAAAAGACCGACTTGAGTGACTTTACTAACAGCACAACATCGCCTGCAGTGCCTCTCCTGGGCTCGTGACCATATCGGTTGGACCCTAGACGACTGGAAAACCGTGGCTTGGTGAGATGAGTCCCGATTTCAGTTGGTAAGAACTGATGGTAGGGTTCAAGTGTGGCGCAGACTCCACGAATCCATGGACCCAAGTTGTCAACAAGGAACTGTGCAAGCTGGTGGTGGCTCCATAATGGTGTGGGCGGTTTTTACATGGAATGGACTGGGTCCTCTGGTCCAACTGAACCGATCATTGACTGGAAAGGGTTATGTTCAGCTACTTGGAGACCACTTGTAGCCATTAATGGACTTTATGTACCCAAACAATTATGGAATTGTTATGGATGACAATGCGCCATGTCACCGGCCCACAACTGTTTGTGATTGGTTTGAAGAACATTCTGGACAATTCCAGCGAATGGTTTGGCCACCAAGATCGCCCGACATGAATTCCATCAAACATTTATGGAACAGAATCAAGAAATCAGTTTGTGCACAAACTCCTGCACTGGCAACACTTTCGCAATTATGGACATCTATAGAGGCAGCATGGCTCAATATTTCTGCCGGGGACTTCCAACGACTTATTGAGTCCATGCCATGTCGAGTTGCTGCACTTTGCCGGGTAAAAGGAGGTCCGACACGATATTAGGTGGTATCCCATGACTTTTGTCGCCTCAGTGTATATACACAAATGAAATATTCGTAAATGTACAAACATAAATACACAATAATATAAAATAGTAATACAAGTATTCAAAATGAAAGGTTACAATAATATAACAAAACAATACAAGTGTAAAAACAACATGTAATTCTATATAAAAAAAACTGCTTTGGACAGTTAGGTCCATTCCATAATAAAGAATTCTTCTAAAGAATAGAATGAATTCTCCTTTAAGAAAGATATTATGTTATTTTTAAATATTTTTGGATTATTCTAAGTTTTTTTAATTGCACAGTAATTTATTAAATAAAGAAATACATGAATACTAATCCCCCTTCTGGAAAAGTTTCAGGGTATTTAGTGGTACATGAAGATTCGGGACACCTCTTGTATTAATCAGAATGAATTAGATCATTTTTAGGGAAAATATGACTTTTATTGGTGACAAACATCAGGGATGTGTATATATACTGAGATATGAATGTAAATATACCAATTTTTTTTTAATGGCGGTGGGACGTCTCCTGTGATTTTAATCCATTTAATATCCTTATGGCTTTCTTTTGAAGTAAAATTATTGTGCTGCTAGAGCCCAGTACATTATGCCATAGAACATTAATGCATGGAATTGAGCAAAATAAATTTGTTTAAGTATAGTAGGTGATAATATTGAGGCCAAGTGGTGAATAGTGAAACAGGCAGTGCTTAACTTCTTTGAAAGATTATTGATATGCTCTTTCCAATTGAGAGAACTGTCTTAACAAACACATAGGAATTTTGTTATTTTACAATTTTGAATCTCATGTGCATCACTGCCAATTTTAAGCGACTAATCATGTTTATTTGTATTATGAAATTTTAGGAAGATTGTTGTGTTTGTATCAAGGGAGGATTTTTTTGCTGAAAACCATTCAGATAGCTAAATAAAAACCTTATTACACATGTCTGATAGTTTTCATTTTTATTTCTGCAATTAATAAGATGCTTGTATCATCAGCAAAAAGACAAGCCCTTGCCTCAGAGGATAGATTTGGAGTCAAATCATTAATAAAGATGAGAAAAGGAAGGGGGCCCAGGACAGAGCCCTGAGGAACTCCGCTTTCAACATGCCCCACATCTGAGAAAATAGAAGCCCCCTTGCGTTCAATAATGCTCACTTTTTGGTATCTGTTTGATAAATACGAGGAAATCCAATTGTAAATATTGTCAGTGATACCAGAATATTTCAATTTGTCCGAAAGTACATCGTGGTTAACACAGTCATAAGCTTTTTACAAATCACATAATATTCCAGTTACTTAATATCTATTGTCCAATTGTTTCAGAATGTGGATTGTCAAATAAAATACAGCATGACTAGTAGATAGTCATGATCTAAACCATACTATGTACTGGTAAGGATGATGTTATCCTCAAGGTGTTCAACAAGTCTTTTATACAAAATAATAAAAATTTTTTTAGAAAAAGTTGATATTAATGCAATTGGTCTATAATTGTCAACAAGATTTTTTTCACCTTTTTTAAACAGGGGCCTTTTTAATGCAAATTTTAACCGATATGGGTAAATTCCAAATTTAATTGAAAAGTTAAAAATACGACTGAGGGGAACGCTAATTGTATGAATGCCTTTTTTTAATAATTTGCTTCTAAATTTGTCAAAGTCATGTGATGATTGGGTAAGCAGGGAGTTTGTTATTTTTCATATTTCTGTGGGAGTGGTTTTAGTTACCATTATACTGGGATAAGGTTGAGGATGAGCTTTGGTTAAAAATGTTAAAGGATTTTTCGAGGATGTAATTTTACTTAACAAATAATCTGCTATTAAAAGAAAGTGGTTTTTTTTTTTTATATATTAGCAACCACAGAGGAGTCATTTGTCAATACACCATTTACTTTGATTGTGATTCTGGAGTCATGTTTACTTATTTTTTCAGAATGTTGTTTGATGATATTCCAGGAAGCCTTTGTCTTGTTAACTGAAGATTCAATAAGTCTATCATGATGCATTTGCTTTGCTTTTATGATTACTGTTTTTTTAAGATTTTTTTACATATAATAATTTATTAATTCAGTTTCCTTACTATTCCTGCATTATCTATAAAGCACATATTTCATTTTACATGATGTTTTTATGCCACTGGTTATCCAGTGCTTATCTATTGTCTGGGATTTATCATCAAAATTTTTGGAAAGCAGGTTTCAAAAATTCTGCAGACGGTACTGGGAAATAAATTAAATTTTAATTTAGTATTTATACAGATATACACTTCTAGCCATGACGTTTTATTTAATGACTCTTTAAATGCATTTACTGATTGATCATTAATGATTCTTTCTCTTGTAGTTAAAAAATACTGCAATGAATTACTGAGTCATGGAGTTGTAAAAGTTTTGCATCATGATCAGAAAGAGCATTGTAGAGGGGCATGACTTCATAAGCATGTGTGGTTAATTTGTTTATAACTGCATAATCTAAAGTTGTTGAACAATTGTTAGCCATTCTAGTAGCAAAGTTTACAGTGTGCACAAAATGTTAATGTGTTCAGCAAGTACAATAACTGGTGAGCTGTGGGCTTTCTGATAAGAAGTTTATATTAAAATCACTACAAGTGATTATTTCAGTGTCATTTTTAAAAAGCTTAATAAGTATAATCTCGAAATATGCTAAAAAAAAAATTTTTATCTCCAGAATTACAATTTTCTTAAGATGGATCCTTCTGCACACTCAAAATCCTTTTCCCAGCACAAATTTGACATATCTAGTTCGTCAAATTCCAATTACTTTTGATGTAGAGGCATACACCTCCTCCCAAGTATTTGCTTCTACAGAATTTTGATATTAATACGTAGCCAGGAAAACAAATGCTAAGTATCTCCTCATTGTTCAAATAATTTTCAGTGAGACATATTACATGTATATTGATTCCAAGATAATATTCAAAGGTTTGTATTGCTAATTTAAATTCATCAAGTTTGTTACGCAAACTACATATGTTCCGATGTAATACAGTTAACCTGCTCCGGTTAAGGCTAGATTTTCTACATTTACCTGAATTCAATTTCAGTACATTAGCATGAAGATCCATACTTTTAACATTAATTAAAGTGCAAGCTTTTGTTTTGTCCTGACCAGTATTTATGATACTTGCTACGCTGATATTTCTAGGCACAGTGACTGTAGATAAACAATTTTTAGTAGGCCCTATATTTTGTTTACAAGAGAAGTTAGGCAATGGGCCAGAATTTAATTTTTGTACTACTTTCCCAAGAAAGAACAATTGCATCATTTGACTTAGCCAGTTTGCAAAGACTAATTTGCTTTACAATAAGACTGGCTATCTTGTTTTTACCTCTGCCATTTGTGTGTAAGCCATGTCTTGACAGACCTTTTACATCCATTAATGATGCATGACTAAACTGTGCGCATAACTTTTCAATTTTAACATTAGTTTTCTCAATTTCAACATTAACACAGTTATTTCTCAACATATCATACCTGGGTGCTACATTATAAACAGCCATATTAGTGTGACTAAGGACAGGCAATAATGATTTTAAGTTTTTTGTTATATTTGCAGCTTGGTTCTTGTAGATGTCATTACCACCTGTATAAATCACTACTAGATCATTTCTGTTCAGATTATGACAGTCATTTCCTACCTCATGGACAACATCTTTAAATACTGTCCCTGGCTTCACCGAGCTGAAAACATCTGTGTCTGTCATCTTGCTACGAACTATTTCGGCAAGTCCACGGCCCTGGCTAGCTGAATAAATACGAAGCTTTGATGATTTTGGAGAAAACTTTACCATCCTGGGTTTCTGGAAATTGTTTGATGGTAACTTACTTGATTGCCCAGATATTGAAGTAGGCCTAGGATTTAGGGGTGGGAAATCTTTGACACTGTGAAGCACACTAAATTTATTTTTCAATGGCAAATTAAAATTTGCTTGGGTTAAGGTAGTATATGAGTGTCTGACAGTTTTTTTTGGTTCAGCAAATTCTTGCTCAGCTAGGTTGTCACTTAGCAACACAATTTGATTTTGAAGATGTTCATTCCTGGTTTTCAACTTGTGCATTTCTTTCTGAAGTATGTCAATGATAGTGTTTAATGACTTTTCATCATAACAACAGTTACAAGGTAAATGGTTATTTTGCAAGCTCTTTGATTTTATTTGACTAGGAATTACCTCACTATTAACTAAGTCATTCTCGCTGATGCTGGTCGTTTATTGTGTACACACGTCTCATTGCCTTCGCCATTTTTAATAACGTCGCTACACCGCACACAGAACCAATCTTTTTATAGTGACAATGTTTCATCTACGTCACTACATTTGTTGGAATGGAACCATATATCACAACCGTCGCACAACACTCCATTACGAACTATTTTACTGCATTTTCCGCACTTGTAGTTATATAACACATTACAATTTTTTGAGCCTGTAGAAACCACATGTGACCCTCATGACACCATCTTCGTTTTATAAAAAAACTATATTACATAAAATTACTTTTTATACAAAACAAAACCAAGTTTTCATGAACCAGGTAACATATTAAAAATTACTGGAAAGAGGACTGCACATCATCACTATTGTACATGAAATAATGTTTTTGTAAAACATATTAAGTTCTCATGATATCCCAGCAAATAACATAACTGATAATTAGCTACAGTAGGCCTACCGAACACAGGTAACATGTTGAATACTATATTACATGAAATTATTCTTTTTACAAAACAAAGTTATGTTTCCTTTGGTACACTAGCAAATTTATCCAGGAATTCTTCATCCCTTGCATGAATATCCTGATGAATGGCTAGTTAAGCAAGTCCATTTAATCACGATTCACATGTCATATTCCGTAAATATGACTTTGACCATCTTAGGCTAGGAAAACTTCTTTTTATATTCTTCTAATATTTTTATAAGAATAAAAATATTTGGGAAACACATTTTGTCGCATGCTGCCTGGCATCAACAGCAGTTTTTGGGATCTCTCTCTCACTTTCATGAGCCCACTTTTCTTTCCATAATGCATATTCATTGTGAACTACTTCTTTGTATTACAAGTCTATCATAAAATCTGAAAGCTGGCTCCAGTAATAAAAAATCATTCTTGATACATAATTCTGGAAGAACACACTGTAACAACACAATTGTTTCTTTGTGAGATTGGAAGCGATTCTTAAGGACACTGGAAAAGTCATCAAGATAAGGAATGTACACTGCTCTACGACAATATTCTTCTGGAGAAGTATATGGTACATTACAGTGAGCTGTTTGCTATTTGCAAATACAAGGATCTTCTTCTGGTAGGTTTACTTTTTCTGCAAATTCTTTCATTTCTTCATATAAAGATTGGAAGTGTGCATTTGCTTCATTATGTCTTACAGATAACATATCTATAACATGAGATATCAACTGAATGACTTGGGACAAAACTATTTGTTTGTTCTGAAGCACCTCTGATAGATTGTATGTTGTGGACAGCATGCTACTCAAAACAAGTGTAGTTACGATGAACTGAAACTGGCATATTGAGTTGACCAATGTATGGGCCTTAACTGAAGAGTCGTTTGACTTCAGTTCAATGGTGCCTAGAGTGGTTACAATAGGTGCAAGAGTTTCTTTAAACAGCAGCATGGCATCATGGTGCTGAATCCAGCAGATTTCACACAGGGAGACAAGTTTTGTTCTCTTAGATTCAGGGCCACATTCATTTATTGCTGCATTTAAAACATGTGTTCTTTTAGCTGAAGTATGAAAGAATGTACACACTTCTGCAATTACAGCCATACAGTTTCTAATAAGGGGATCATTGCTAGCATCAGAAAAGCACAAATGTAATGAATGTGCAGAATAATGTGTATAAAGGGCTGAAGTGACTTACTCTTCAAAATAGGCTTGTACTGCTCGGAACTCTTCCACGCATGATAGCATCGACGTCCCTGGCCTCTCATATAATTTGAGCCCCATTTTTATTAGGCTTGCCATTAAAGTGCCACTAAAGCACAAACTTGTTACATTGTAAATAGGCACAAAATTAAGAAAATCTTTCCTTAGTTTCATTGACTCTTCATCGATGTATCCTACACACAAAGAAAACTGTTCTACTTGACTAATATCAATCGTTTCATCAGCTAGGACTGAATAAAGCTTAGTTTCTCTGATTTGATTCTGGTAATGATTTTGGGTTGAATCAAATCCCCAAAAATGTTTATTAGTTGATTTTGAATGACAGAACTAGTGTTCATACTGTTACAATAATTCCTGAAGGTCATATTTAAGTTTGCAAGGGATGGAGGTCTTAATAAAAATAACCAAATTTGATTTTAATTTATTCACACACATTATTTACAGCATTAAACTATCTGTCTCTCCTATTATTATTTTTATTTCACAGAGAGCGCAATATTTAATGTCTATTTCAACTATAATTAGCATCCTCCTTTATGTCTCTGTTTGATTATTGTCAATAAACTCATACTCATCATTAACACACATTCAGTCTATCTGTTGCCATTATTTGTAATGTCTTTCACTCACGCATCCAGTCCAATAGTCCAGCCTGCTCTGATGTTCGTAGTAGCAGATTTTCCTCCCGTTGGTCACTTTTCTTGCAGCGCGCTTCTCTTTTCGAAACTCATCCATTCAACAACTGCTGGCTTGGAGGCCTGATGCACCTTTTATAGCCTCTGGCCTTGACCTGGTAGTTTCACTGCACCCTGTATCTAGCTGAAAGACACGAGGTCGGTTATCCAGAGCATTTTTCAGATGTCTCATAGACACCGCTATCCAAGGTCAGGAGCGGCAAGTGCCCTGATAGGCATGACAGGCATGTTTTGTGAACATCCCTTTGTGTAAAGCTGCTGCGTCTACGTTGCAACTGATAGCGCGCATCAATAAATCATCCTTGTCTCGCACGCTCAAAGAGCGGCTGCTTGTAACACTGCCGTCTCCTCAAGTCCATTCGTCCTGAACAGACTCTGCTACAACTAGTTCTTCGTAGAGTGCCAGTCGGTCGATGTGGATAACCTTTGGCTTTGCCCGAGACCCCTGATGATAAATCCGAAAGACCACATCTTTGATCTTCTTCAGAATCTTGTAGGGACCTTCCCAACAGTTCTGTAGCTTCAGGCAGCACCCTTTTCTCTTCTGTTAGTTGTACAGCCACACCAGTTGTCCTTGAAATACCTTGCTCTGCATTCTCCTATCATACCACTGTCGAGCAAAATCATGAATGCTAGCAAGTCTCTTACGTAATTCTATGGCATAATCAGGCACTGCAGCTTCCTTTTCTATCAGTCTGCCAAACGGCAGGTCACTAGGGAGGCGTAGCTCTCTTCCAAACAGCATCCTTGACTGTGTTACCCTTGTGGACTCATGAACTGCTGATCGGTAAGCAAAGAGAAACAATGGTACCTTTAAATCCCAATCCTCTTCATTGTCTGCCACAAAGATTGACAGGTACTGCTTAAGAGTGCGATTAAGCCTCTCGACCATTCCATCTGACTGAGGGTGTAAGGCTGTAGTCCTAATCTTTTTTACCTCCTGGAAGACCACAGCTTCAAGGTTTCTTCCCTGATCAGAATTAAGTTCTAGTGGTACCCCAAACCTCGAGAAGAGATGCTCTATAAGTTGCTTCAGCCACAGTACGTGCTTCTTGGTTTGGGAGGGCAATGACCTCAGGACACTTAGTAAAGTAATCTTGGGCCACCAGTAGGTACTGATTACCTGTCTCTGTGATAGGCAAT